>APFE031327667.1:1614-23279 GCA_000404065.3 Pinus taeda
TTGGACTCACCAACATCCCTTCAGATTAAGGGGGGGAATGTTGACACCTAATCCGAAACGGATGGGTGAACTGGACAGTCATCAAGAAGATGAATTGATCCGTCATGTTTGTATATATAAATATGTATTAGCTAAATGAATAACATATCAGTTTCTCTCGCTCATTCTGGAGTTACCCTGGCCTGACAGGAAGAACTCTCTCAAATCCTAACAGTAGTTGGGATCTATGCATTTTGAGAAGAACAAATCTTGATAGTAGCCAAGAAATTATTTGCCTTCCCGGAAGCAATAGAAGAACAACAACTCCATGAATCACATCCATAGGAAGATCTTCACCCTTGCAAACTTTTTGAGGAAACTAGAGAATCATGGAGTGCATCCATTGGAGAGCAACCATTAGAACCTGAGATTGAAGAATTTTTGACATGCCTATCTACGGATCCTCTAAACACACAAGAGGATAATCATCTAATGCTAGAAGATTTGCATGGCACAGAAAAAGATGATATCCCAAATGAGCCAAATAGAGAGGTAAACCAAGAGCATTTTTATTTTATTGAAAGATGGTTTCAATAAACTATAAAACCATATTGCTCCTTCATTCCTCATTATTTCTTGACATATGTCATCGAAACAATTGGTTTCTCATACTCAAGTACACATTAAAAAATATATTCTAAACTTGAGTATGAATGCATTTTTATACCTGTTACACACACGGTTACATTGGAAATACTTCTATATTTGAGGAGAGGAATTTATTTTTCTCAAGTAGATTTGGATAGTAGATAAATAAATAAATTTTGCATATAGTAGTTAGTTTAGTTATAAAATATAGTGCAACATCTTTCTCATTTGTTTTGTACAAGTGGGAATGTTAACAATTAAAAAATACAACTAGTTGAAAATGGGAGATCTATGTTCCTATTGCATAATTCCGTTGAGGTCTCTTTCAATTGCATATTGTTTTAATGATGATTGCCATAGCAACATGGTTCAATTATTACTTTGCTTTCCCACTTATTATTTCTTTATGATAGTTAGATTTGTTTCTAGTATTTCTTTTCAATAAAGTATTTATTATCATTATGTTTGGAATCTTATGTGAAGTTGGAAATGATTGCATTACAACATCATCTAGTATTGCATACCAACTATCTGGTACCATATTTTAGCCAAACAGTACCCAAAATTTCAATTTTCAAAATTTGATACTACGTTCAATACCAGTACCCAAAATTTCAGTACTTAGTTCGGTACCGATGATCTGAAATCACCCCTAGGTGACCTCAGGAAATTAATGAAGGTATTACAGACTCATGTGCTGGTGTGTGTCTATGTTATTTTAGGCAACAGATCGATAAGATTGCGAAATACACAGACACTTGAAACAGTAAGAGATCACAGTAAGCAAAATATAAACACAACAAAAATTTAATAAGGAGTTCACCCAATCCTCCTGGGCTATGTCTCCTGGTCCAGCCTTCAGTGGTGGCCTTTTTATTATGTCTTTAAAACAGAGTTTTATAATAAGGAGCTCAATCTGAGTCTCATTTAATAGAGAATGATCAGGAGGATGACACTTGGAATTCCCAAGTCCTTAAAGTTCACAAACTCCCCTTACTGAATTTCGACCTTAATTGGTCTCTGTCTGCTCGATGCTGCCTTTGCTCTGATGGTCAGCTCGACTTCTTTGTTCTCTGCAATTTTGCCTCTCTTTCTGTGTCTCTCGGCCTTTGGCTTCTTTACCGCCTCCTTTGCCTCACTATCTGTTCGTGGTTTTAAAGCCAGTTCGTTCCTCCGACTGTTCGTTTCTGCTTCCCAGCTCTCTAGATCGCCTGCCTCTGTTCGCTAGAACTCCTCTCCCCTGTGTCACCATTGTTGTGTAACACTTCGCAGAGAGGTGGCCACCTGTCTCTTTGCGAACAGAGTGTCAGTTCTTCCTGAATGGTCGTTATTTCCCAGATGCCTGCGAAACAGATCCTTTTGTCGACTCATCGGTTAAATCGAACTCCAAATCTTATGCGTCGCAGTTTATTTCTCCCTCGGGTCTGGTCATCCATCATGTTGAACCTCCGACATTGATCTGGAGCCCCTAGATCCTACGGTCTTCGCTCATATTGCACGGTTGAGTTGCTTGACCATTACTCCGCGATGTAAGCTGTTTTTCTCTCTCATCCGTTGGACATGCGTCACTCGGTGTATGGAATCACTGGGTCCTCAGCCAAACCCACTTACCGCTCGAAATGCCTCCGATATTCTGCCAGGTTTGAGTGTGGTACCCGCCTTGTCGGTTTTAGTGCTTTCCCATGGTTTTCCGGTTTTCCTTGTGACAGAGCGCTCGAGGCTTTTCCTTCTCGAGGGGTTTTGCCCAACAAACAGCCTCCATTTCTAGATACGAACTTCCTAATCGCCATTTTTGCACAATGCACGATCTCCATGGGCCAACGGTCAGCGCGCTTTGACCGAAGGTCCTCGTTGTTCCGTGCTTGCTGCAAATTGCCATTATTCAGAGGTTATTTCTGATAGCTATAAGACTTCTTGAAGTCTGCCATTCATTCTAAACAATCATGGAATTGTGGATCCAATTCGAATCAACAGATATCCAGAATTTCAATTTCCATAATTTTCGATTTGTCATGAATAAGACCAAATATTCAGGATGGTAGTTGGACCTATTCAGCGTATGCTTTGTTCACTAGATTCACACATTTTTCATCTTCATGATCGAAGCTATTTTGCAAGACAAAGTCAGATTCAAGGATCTTGTTCGTTTGGGATGCTTAAATACTTGAAGAATATTGGTACTCAAAAGAGGAAAAGAAATATTCGTTAACAGAATGGAACACTTAGGGGAGTATTTGATGACATATTTCCTTTTACCTTAAGTTGTTAAAAATGATGCATTTATGCTTTACATATCTATTTTAAGACCGCTATTTCACAAAGATAATTGAATAAACAATCATTTTCATAAAAGTTGAATTGAATGATAATTCCAAACTATCCATAGCTGATATGCCTTTTTTGTTCTAGAATTTCATTTTTCTTATTCATATATATATATTTATTATCAATACAAAACAATTGCTCAAAATATAGCTACCAAAACATATTAAGGGGATTAAAACAAAATTAAAGGGTCCATACAATGATACCAATGAAAAATAACTTGAGTACTGTAACTATAACACGAAAGCATGATACCCAAGCATCTTTATTAAGACTCGTAGAAGAGTTACTGAAGTCTTTACTCATGGTGGAACACCACTTTAAAAGTGAAAGCATACATGGAAACTATGATTAGTAGGAATTTAGGCGTCTTTTGGTTATTCTTTAGTAGCCTCATCCATCTCATTAAAAATAACTCATTCATGTTATGTCCTTTGAGTGCCTATAAGTACCTTATGCGTCTAAGACATTATGTAGGTAATCTAAGTCACTCTAAAAGGTATGATCATGTGCCTTTAAGGGGCTTTCTGAAGCCGCTACCCCATCTACTAATTACAAAAGAAATATCTATAATATAAATGTAAAATGGTAGGAAACATGGGACTAGAGCCTTCAGTGTAAAATAGGTTTAAGACGTTAACCCGCTGAGGCTATGGATGTTTGTTGGAAACGGGCACTAACCTGTGATACCACTAAGCAAACCCATCGGGGTTTTTGTTCCTCAGGAGACAGTTCCTAGTTGTGAGGGAACCAGTGCCCGAGACATTTTCAAATTGGATGAACATAATTAAAATTAGTGGCTTGAATTACAAGCCATGAAGGCTTGTAACTAAAACTTCTAGTTATGAAATCCTAGCCTTCCAAACTAGAATGGCCAGAGAAACTCTGAGAGCTGCAAAATGTTGAACTAGAGGAGTGGATTGAAGAAGAATAGAAAACAGAGTCCAAATTAGGCACTTAAGAATCTGAATTTAGACTACTGCAGAAAGAATAATGCAAGACTAAGAAAATGTGAATTAGGTTCCTAGAAGTGGAGCACTTCATGAAGGGTGTCAAGATTAATTGTCATGAGTACAATTAAGTAAATTTATTAAAAATTAAACTGAAGCACCAATTGCATCTTACACTGTCCAAAAGAAGAAAAAACGAATGAATACTGAGACATGAGAGGGGAAAATAATGGTTGCAACTTCCCAAAACTGCAATCAAACTACGATATATTATTCAGACTTCAGAGAGATTTGCTAATTACAATACCCAATCATGGAGAGTTGGGCTCCCAACCCCCGAACCCCTACAAGATGTTGGCTCCATACTTTTATCCCTACCCCAAGGCTAATTGTTCAAAAAATCAGTTATTAAACTGATTTAATTAGTTATTAAAATTGTTCCAAAAATATTTATAAATAAAAATACCATTAAATATTATATAAATAATATATATAATTTTCAAAATTACTTTTAAAATAAAAGCCCTGGCTCTCTAATACACCAACGAAACAAAGGTTATGTAGTCTGTCGTTATGCACATGTTGGAGATGAGTATGGCGCTGGCGATTGAAAGTTGTGTGGGCCCAGGTTCTTGTATGTTGGAAAAACTATGTGTGGTTTGTGGCTTTCAAAGATAACAGAGAAAGTTATGTAGATATGTTGACAACTAGCTCTTGGGATAATTTATTTGCGAGGGGTTTGTCAAGACACTGAGAGCATTTATTATGAAGCTTCATAGAAAAAGGGCCAAATACATCAAGCAAATAAAAAAACAATCTGTGCCATAAGCTATCTTTGGCCTCCTTAAAATAATTTCTTATGATACCATAATAAATGATAACCATTGATTTGGTGATAGCTTGTTTTAATAAACCACATTGGCGGGACCCTTCCCATTTATATATATTGAGCTAGTTAACCCGTCGTAGTTCCATTGGTTTGAGCATGAATGTTGTGGATCCTTGATATGTCTGCTACCTACCTGGCCTTACTTGGATAATAAAAATGTTCTCTAAGACCATGGTCAATAGCGCTCACTGCCCATCTGCTTGATTTAAAAATGAAAATTGATTTATTGTAGGCGTTTTACAAATGTTGGGCATATACCTTCCTGAGCAACTGGCAATATCTTTTAAACTGGTTCAATTTTTTAGAAAATTCCGGCATTCGAGTCAAAAAATCCAGATCGTGGATTTTTAAAATTCAACACAATTTGTGCAAAAGGTGAGCCCGAATTCATGGCTTGGAGACTGCATTTTTTTGTGTATGTGATCTTTGCTCCGTATTTTTGTGAAATTCCTCAATAAGATTCTTGTCTATGGTGAGACAATTTAAAGTGAAAGTGTCAATTTTATCGCTGCAAAGAACATCAACTCTATCCATTTCTTCAATTGTCATCATTTGCTTTGTAATTGCGTCTTACTTGGAGAGACTATGAGAGTCAATGACCAGTGTGAGAGAAAGAATAGTCGGCATAGTAATGAGAATGCCAGATCTAAGATTTTTGTGATTGATAATGTAAAAATAAGTATTTCGGATTAATCACATTCTAAATGAAAATACCATCCATTAGCAAAACCATGAGATTGTTGATTCTTTGTCTCTAAGATCGGTGTTGAATTAAATACATGACAATAATCTCCAAAATCATGCCAAAAGCTATGGAACAAACAAATAAATTTCCAATAGCTATAAGGACCTTCTGGAAATGCCCAACAACTTTTGTCAAGTCAATAAGATGGACAGTTTTACCAAAGAACATATGAACACCGGTAGTAATTGCAACAACCTTAATTTCTCCTTGCTTACACATTGAACCGAAAAAAAGCTTCGTCTCCAAGCTTCTTGGGTGAGAAATAACTATCGAGGAATACATTATTATTGCTCGAAACATAGCAAGTTACTGCCTCTACTGCCATTGTACATAAATCTGTTAAAATGCAGTCGATTCCATTATGGTGTAGTCAACAACTATGAATATTCTCTTACTGGTTCATGGCTAAAATTATAGCTCATGTCAAAATTTACAATATATATTTCCACCCCAACATTGTGCATACTTTTCTATTACTGTTTTTTCTGCTGTCAGAATAGAAAAAACTCACTGGTCCTTTCTGTTTTTTCTATTACTGTTTTTTCTGCATCTTAAAAACAGAAGTCCCACATTATTAAAAATAATTCCTCTGCATAAAAGCCGAGAAGCACAAAATTGGTTATAAGAAAGCCAAATTTTCCCATAAATGAAGGACCAAATCACATTGGTTTATGGTGAACTTACGCCATCCTTTTAATGTTATTTTCAACCAGCAATTTCCTTTGACAATTATAATGTGATAAGATGGAGAGTGTAAAGTACGCATTTGGATAAATTTTCCATGAACCAATCTGAGCCTTAAGTGCACTCTTCATTGAGCCGGATTTAGCGACAACAGAGGCGATGGATGCCGGCAATGGGGCATTATGCCCAATGAAGTGTCAACCAAATCTGAACTTTTGTCTACATGTATGATGGTTACTCTATAAGGTTACAATCAAAAGGAAACATGTGTGGATGAAGTCAAGAGAAAAATGAATTCTATTAAATTGTTGCTAAAGAATGGTCTTAAGGTAATCTTGAGTGCCCTCTTATTGGTTTTTCATACTATATTTAAGATAAAATTATCTTAGAAGTGGGGCTTATAATCACAAAGAATTAATAGAACTCAACTGTAAATCTTTTCCGCAATACTTGAATGACTATAAGAATTTGGGATTTGATTAGTATTAACTAATTTTTCATTAGTCCATCATTTGTTGCGATCATAATAAGCATCCTACTTTTATGTCCACAAAGTTGGAGAACCCCTTAAATTTATAAAAAGGTTTCTTTTTCTTGAGCATAAAACTGTTAAGGATTGACGAAATCATATGTAATGAGAGATCTGGAATTTCTTTTATGCTTGGTTTTAGTTTAGCACCATTTTAATAAATTTGAGATGACTTATTTTTGTTCAATATTCATCTCATTGGTTACATTGTTTTGTTTTTCATATTCCTTTGTACTAGAGCCATCTCAACAACCCTTCTCACTTTTTTAGTATCTCACCTTATTTGCATGGGAACATGCAAAACTTTGGGCATGGGGGAAAATTAGTTGTTGGGACCTTTTCAGCATCTTCAGCTTCATTCAACAGATCAAATTGGCACTCATCAACTCTATCTCTTTCAGATCCATACTTTCAGCCTCACTTTGCCTCATCCTCAACCTGTAGTATAAATCAAAATTCAAAAGGTATACTTGAGGTAAAACATGTTTAAATACTTTTCAACTCATTAAAATTTAAGGAAGCTTGGTGATTAACCACTTCCTATTCCATAAATCTTTACCTTTCTTAAGCCACCATTAAACCCCCCCATTTCTAAATCCATCAATTGATATTATGGTAATACCATAAGAATGAATAGAAAAATATTGCGGTACATGAATAAAAAGCTACATCTATAGTGTCTTCTCCTTGTACATCATAAAGCATGTACAAAATCGTCATCTAAATGCTCTCAATAGGAAGATGAAGTCACTGTTTATTATCTGAGAAAAGAGCCACAAAGTGAATAATGGTCTTACAAAGTTTCTAACCCTTATCCTCATCATTACCCTATATCATCCACCATCCCTTCTATTGTAGTCGTTGCAACAACCCCTCCAAAAATTTCAAGCCCTTAAAATTTTAGGAGCCCCTTTTATCATGCAAGAGTTTTTAGCATCCTAAGGATCTGTTCAAGAGCTCACTAGACCAGAAAAGCCTCGTAAGAACCCAATGTTTCCTTTTAAGTCAAGCTGAGTAGAAATTTGGTCCAGGTAAGGCAGTCGTAGCTTCATAATGCAATATTTTCCTTCTTAGCTCGCCCAAAGCACAGGTCGCATGGCCCACAGTTGCGATACCATAAATTCTACAACCTTTGCAACTGGTGCAACCTCGCGACCCACGACCTTGCGACCTCCATGACCTGGCGACAAGTGTGACTTGTGACTCATATACAGTCTCTGAGTCGTGCTCCCTCCCTTGCGACCCATGCGACCTACCTTTCATTGCAACCTGCCAAAAGACCTCCTTACAGTTTCTTGGAACTGATGTTATTTAAGTAGTCTTTGTTTTATTTTCATGTTGTCGCTCTCATCATGGGATTGTTTGTTCGATATGCCATGTGACGTGGACCTTGAGTGCATCTCCATATTCTCTTTCGAAGACGTGATGGTGCCCTTAACTACAAAGGTTGCTTGTAGAAGTTTGGGAATAAGTTCATTGGAGATCTACCAGTATGAGGAACCACCCATCTATGGGGACACGACCTGCAATATCAATAAAACTACAAGGCTCTTTTGGTACAACATCTATGAAGAATTCGCGGAGCCAGGCATACTAAAAACCGAGGAGGATTTCCCAATATACCTAAATGTCAAGAGGTCTAAAATCCACAAGATAGTGTCACACCCTCCGATCTTTCCGTGTGTTGAAACTATTGATTGGGTCCTGCAGAACATGGATACAAATTCATGGATGGTCAGGGACCACACTGGAGCATCCTTAGCATCAATCTCCCCTATGGATATTGCCACCTACTACAGACTCCTTGAAAGGCAGGAGACCTTCAATACCCGATGGCTCTTTGACTTTCTAATACCGGTTAAAGATATCCCGAGGGAATGGTGACAAGACCCGTCTAAATTCCGGGTTATAGTAGATCAGGCATACATGATAAAGGGGCTAAGGAAAGTTTATCAACTAGTTGTCGCAAAGTAGATTGTGATATATTCCACGGGACCTGGGTCCCTCTCATGCATGTTGTCGCCACTTGTGGAACAATCTTCAACTGGGCAAGCATTCTGGCATCATCCCTAAGGACAAACGTAATTGCAGCTAAGCATCTAGAGCTAAAGCAACCACTAGAATTCTACATGGCTTCATACCTCCTAGATGTCGTCTGCGCAAGATGCCACTTTGATAACTGGGGCTATAGCTGGGATACAACTGCAGCCAGCCCCATGCACCATCACTACAAGGTTTTCTGGGACACTGCCTATAAGGGTATGATAGATTTTATTTCTGAATCTTTTATCGCCCCACTATACCAACAACTATTCGGGGAGGATCCAACGTGCATGTCGAGGAGGGCTTTGGAGGCCGTGGTCAAGGCGACGCACTGGTTTCCCATCCAAGAGGGTACGTTCATTAGAGTCTTCGGTACCCATAAGGCCCCTTATGCTCTGCCCAGGTTTTTCATAGACAAAGTACTCCTGTGAGAAGTTTGTTGCCAAATGACGCAGGGTTTTTCAAAGGTAATAAGCAAAGGAAAGAAGAAACCATGGCCAACTTCCCCTCTCGTTATCGAAGCATATGTAGTTGAGAACTTCAAACAAGTGGAAGCAGAAGCTAAAGCATTGAAAGGTAGTCACTTTGTAAACCTCAACTATCGGATGTATGATCCTGAGAAAGTTGTGGCTGCCCACTGCAAGAAAGCAAAATTCAAATGGTCATATTCACACGCCAGATAGGATCACAAAGATGGGGTAAAGAATTGGTATAACGTCACTAGAAAACTCAACCCTAGTGAGAAATTGTCCAGAGATGAGGAGCTCCTCAAGAACTCCTAGGAAAATGTCAGGTTTCAAGAGAGAGCCTCCACCTTGAAGAAGAAACAACGGGAGACACAGAAAGCCAGCGGGAAATCTGAGAAGGAGAAAGAGAAAGATGTTGAAGATATTCCAAGCGACCCAGAAGAGGAGGACAATAATGAAACACTGGACCAAAGGAATGTCACCCTTGCAAACAAGAAGCAAGAGCTCAAGAGAAAAAGGGAACAAGAGCTCAAGAAATCTCAAGATTCCAGCGACCAAGGCCAGCTCAAAAAGAAGAGGCGACAGGAAGAGGAGGAAAAGGAAAAATAGCTAGAAGAAAAGTTGCAGGAGGAGTGAAGGGCCTAGGAAGAAGCAGAAAAGAAAAGACAACAAGAAGAGTAGAATTCCAAAGAGGAAGAAGAGAAGAAGAGGCTAGAACAGTAAGAGAAGGAGAAAGAAGAAAAACTTAGACAAGATGAAGAGCTCAAGAGGCAACAAGCACTGGCAGAACAAGGGAGGAAGTGGAAGGAGGAAAAACTAAAGAAGAGTAAAGAGGAGGAAAGCAGGAGAGTTGAACAAAGAGATACCAATAAGACATCTGAGCTCGACATAGAACAAAGTGAGCTACCCCCATTAGATGTGCCTCCTTCTACTCCCCTCACTAGAGGGCACCTTCCCTTACAAGATCTAGGTTTCTCGGAAGAATAAGAAGAGGAAGTCCTAGATCTCACTAAGCTCACCTTTGACCAGGTCAGCCTCAAAATCATACAGGAAGGGAAGAAGTATTATGCTAGAAACCCAACAAAGCCCTTATCGGTCACCACAACCAAGGAGATTGTGTCGGACACCGTTGTGAATCCAGATGATCACCTTGACTGGGACGACTTTTATAACTTCCACGGAACATAATGAGGCCCGGATGAGCAAATAGATCACGAACATTCAAAATGGGCTTTACGCATCACAACAAAGGGCCACTAGCGTAGAGTAGGAAAAAAGGAGAGCAGAAGAAGAGAATGCAGCCCTCCATTTAATTCACTCAAGCACAATAGAATTATTGGCATCAATTAAAGGAGAGACAAAGATGCTTGGGGAAGCCATGGAAATTGTCTACGAAGAGATGTCAAAGCTACACCACACAGTGGCACCAATCTTGGATATACAAGCTCACACGAGAGAAAGAGTTGTGATGCCGAAGGAAGTTGTAGTCGTTCTAGATAGCATGCATGAGTGGTCCATTAAATACCCAGGAGCACCAACGGTATTCCCTAAGAAGGATTGTATCACCATGCAAAATGCCAAGGTTCAACTTCGCATCAAGATCCATTCAAAAGACAAACTAGCCAAAGATGTGGATAGGGTGTTGGCTTCATACAAACACCTTTTCAATGGCCTAGAGTCTATAATCCAAATTCATGGAGTTCCGTGTATCAGAGAAGTCATACATGTAAGGAAGCAGGAGGATATCTCAAGGGAAGTGCAGGCCTTCATTGATACATATAAACATGCATTCCATGTAGAAGATCTGCCCATTACTAAAGAAAATATCACACGCTATGTGGTGGAACCAGTAAGAATGTACACCAAATTGGTAACCTTGAATAACCATGTGAACACCAAAAGGACCACCCTCATTCCAGATGCACTCGAATGCATGCACAGACATGATGAAGAATAGTCGCAGATCACCCCCATTGCAGCCAAGTACAAACTGTGGCGCACGTACTTAACGGAGCAACTCAACCTCAACATCCCTTAACTTACTATTGTTAAATTGATAGATTAGATTAACAACTTATTTTATGATGTTTGTAGTTTGATATTATAAGAGATTTATGGAATATGAAAGGTCATGAGGAAGTCCAAGAGTCGCCAGATAGTTGAAAGGTCATGAAAAAATCCAAGATTCAGGGGTAGGCCAAGAGTCACCCTCATTCTATAAGTACATCCTCATGACACATTGTAATAGACTTTTTAGTCGATGATTTTTTTTGGGACATACTGTTTGAGAGAACTTATGCTCTTCTACTTGATGCAAGGATTATTTGTCATGCTCCACAATTGGATGCCTCAAATCTTTTATGTTGTAATTCCATGAGTATTTTTGCTTGATGGATCGGACATTCCTGAGAGTTCTTTGATGTATGGTCTGTCCATGTGTTGTACGTTGTCTCATACTACAAACCTTGTGTTGCTACACGTGGATGGTATATGATTTGCTAACTCTATGCTTGTATTGGTGAACTGTTTCATTGATATTTTCATAATCTATCATTGATCGTATGTTTACTTATGCTTATTGATGTTAGATTTCTATGAACTGCTTTACAGTTGTTAATCACTTTATATTGTGAACATGAGTCTTATTTGAAGTCTGCTGACAGTTACTTTGCGTAAGGTTTATGTTGTTTATAATCTGGCTATTCATGGTATGTCGTTATAAAATATTTGTCGATTATTTCCTTGTGTTTATTGAAGTTCATGCATTCAATTGAGCCTGCATCTCACTTTCGTCTGAAGCAAGCTCAACATACTTGAACGACAGTCGGGCCTACATACCGGACGAGATCCCTAAATCAAACGGTGCATGGTCTAGTTGGGATCCTACACCAAGGAAATCCCCTTTGTTGTTGGTGAAGAATTCCAACTCGTCAACATCTTCCTAGTCCATATTTTTTTGGTCCTCAATTTGTGCTACCTTGTTGAGAAACATATCAAGTCTATGATGGTATGATAGTTAACCCTTTAATCACCTGCACCAAGAAACAATGTCATATGCGAGAATTTTGTTTGGATGAGGGCATGCAAAGTCTCAGGCATGGGAAAATGTTGAGCTCTAAATATTTCATACTATCCATTATATAAAATTTCCATTCATAGGTCATATTCCAACATTTATGACACCTTTTATAGCAATTATACCACCAACTTCCGCTAAATATACATCTTTTACCTTGTGGTTAATTATGATGGATTTCTTATCTTTTTAATGGTTAAATGTGTTTTTAACATGATTTTATCAATGACGGTTTACTAATGTGATTACGTGGACAAGAAACATGGTCGGGTATGAAGATTTTGCTTATGTACCAACTCAGTAACAATTTGGTAGTTCGGTACCAGTTTATGCACTTACACGAATGGAGAAAAAACTCAAAATTCTAAAATATGTTTTTCTTTCTCAAAGCATGAAAAAATAGGTGCAACATGGGCCTAATATGTTGATACATTCCTTGGAATATGCCCATCTCACACTTGTGGGATCCTAACACATGATTTAAGCTAGAGCCAAAAATAGGTAATAATTTTGAATTTGCCATGTTTTGCCTCGATTTATATACAAATGGTGGCGAATATCAAGAATCTAGAAAATAGGTTTTTGAAAAATATAGCAATTTACTTCTATCTCAAACCGTTTCCAAAAACTCCATATGGTTTCAAAGTTACAACTAGTTCTTTGAAGCAATTTTGTACAAAATTTCTAAAAAAACCTGATTTGCAAAAGTATCTAAACAGACAAATTTAGGCACGACTTTCAAGGCCATGGAATTGAATAAGGAAATTCCAAGAGAGGTTTTTTTTAACAATATGGCAAATTAGGCTCCAGAGAAATGACTCTCCAAAATACATCATGGTTGGGGAGATATGTTTGGTTCTTTAATACCAATGGTATAAAATTACAAAAAAAAAAAAAACATATTTATGAGATTTTCTTCTAAAGTTGTAAATTCATTTTCTAAGTTTAGGGGATTGGATCTTATCCTTACTCACTAGTTTTTATGTATAAATAGAGCCTCATAGGACTGATATATGGGATCAAGAGTTTGTAATTGAATTTTTGCAAGGGGGAGAAATCATCATTTGGAATTCTTTGTAAACTGTGTTTTTGTTGAATGTTAATAAAAGTCATAGTTGACGATCCATTGAGTTTCTGAATCATTTAACCCTATGAATTTTTAGCTACCTTGTTGGTGTCAGAAAAGGCCCACTGATCCAGCTTGTTAAGCTATTGTACATGATTAGTTTAAATTTCTTATATTTGTACTTGTTCTATTATGTATGCTAATATAGTTTTATGATTTGGTACCTATGTTACAGTCAAGCTCATACAGTGAAAACAGAGTGTGGAATGTGTATGGTTAATTAGATTTGTATATGTGTGATGAAGTGATTGTCTTATATGATTGATCTTGTGTGAATTCAATAGGCGTGTGGTGCACCAGGTTTCTTAGGCCATTACAAGAAACCTGAGTTAGGGTAGTTTTATATATTTATTGAGATTTGTTTATTGAATTTCTAGAATTGTTTCCTTTCCAATTCCTTGCAGAATTGCTTTGAGATTTATGTTTCAAGTGTGGTGCTACAAGAAAAAGTCAAGGTTCCATCTTTCATACTTCATGGGCTAGTAAATGGAAAGCCTTGACATTATTTAGTTAATTTGCAGAAACATAGTAGTTTTTAGATTGCATGTTATTCATTGGGCTTTTTTTCCATGAGTAGAGTTATTTAGTTTTGAATGGTGTGTGAAGAATAGAATAGGGATATTTCGGCTTCTATTGTGATTGAAGCATTTATCTTTGAACCTATTTTACATTATATTTTAGATCTAAGATTGTGACTATTGCTTGGTTAATTTATTATTTAATAGACCTAGAATAAAATTTCATTTCAAGCTTTTAAAGTTTGTTTTGTATTCTCAACTAGATTAACTTAGGTTCTAATCTTATGTTTCATGTTCTTGCATATCTAATTCTTACGTTCCCGTATTTGATAATTAAATGTTGGAATTAGAGTACATATGATTCCACCAACATGCACTAATTGCAGGGCATAATTGCTTGCTATATGGGGTGTTTTGTAGTGTGCTAACTGGTTGGCAATCTATGAGCTTCAGGTTGTCGACGATTCAATATCTGTCATAAAGTGGGCACAAGGGGTCACATAATTCACTGGATGTAGCACATTTATGTCATGTTGGAGTCATTCAATCACATATCCTTCTCCCACATATATAGAGAGCTGAATAAGATGGTCGACCTCGTGTCCAAACTGGGTAGATCCACTATGTCGGGTGTTATATGCTACGAATCCTTCGTTGATGGCACTCCTCACAGCTCTGGGATTATATATATATATATATATATATAATATATAATATATATATAATATAATATATATAATACTAAAATTCAACATGTTGGAGCCTCTTCTTTAGCAACAATGGCAGAACTTTATCTTACGGTCTCCCTTAGATGCATGTTTCGTATATGGTCAGACTTATCATGTTTTTTTGGTCATAGCCAATACATGTAATATGTAATCATTTCAGTATGCAATTAGTTTCCAAAGGGTCATGATTAAGTCTAAAAGTAGACACTTCTCTCCTTTACTCAGCATGACAGAGATAGGGAGATGAAATAGTTTTGCAGATCTACAATTTATTTTTCATCTGAGTTTTTGGTACAAACAGACTTTTGGGATCATAGAAATCCGAATTTTGTAACTCTCTTTTGTTTAATAAAAGATAGTGACTTTTTTCCTTGAAAAAAAACCTCTTCCCATAAGATTTGAACTTGAGATTTAGTGGGGAGTAAACCCCACTCAAATCAACTAATTGGTCTATACCTCATGGATTAATAGTCCATTCTCATTAACGCTTTTCTTCGAGTATATTATATATTTAAGCTGTCAAAACAACTAACCCTTTAACTTATTAAAAGAAACTAAGCCTAATTAGAACTTTTGCAAATCAAAATTTAGTATATATTTATTTAATATGATCAAACAAATTATCACAATCACTACTTTCACTAAATATAAAAACATAATCAACAATATAATAAAGAAACACAAAGACTAGCCCCGAGGGTTAGCTCAACTTGCCAAGTCCTTGTCGTTAAAGCACGGGTTCAATTCTCTCGACACTCTTAGGGTCATGCTACTTGGTTGAGCCGACAGGAAGTGATCCCTTTGGGCGGATCTACATGGTATAAATATGTTGTAGATGTAGTGATCACAGATCTTCGAGGTCTGTGGACCACATATAAAAAAGAAAAGAAAAGAAAAGCATACACTATAATTTTATTGTATGTGAGTTCAAAGTATTGTTGAAATTCTACAACATGTATAGTAGAATACATTTTTTTACCAAATAGTTACTTCCTAATGATTTCCAGCCAGTATTTTATGCCACTACTATCATTGAAAAATTGAAAAGAAAAGCATATACTATAATTGTATTGTGTGTGAATCCAAAGTATTGTTGAAATTCTACTAGATGTATAGAAGAACACAATTTTCTACCAAATAATTACTTCCTAATGATTTCCAACCAATGTTTTATGCTACTATTATCATTGAATTACACTTCATAAAATCTCAACTGTAATTTTTGTGGAAATAGTAAAGATTGTAGAAAGACATCGATGTGCAATAAAGACAACAAATTTTACCCTAGGAGAAAACCCAACAACTTTTATTGGGAGAAATGATTCTTCAGTAAGGTTTACAAATCAACAAGTTTATCAAGAAATATGTGCCAATATACAAGTCAAATACTTGTCAAACCTATTCATATCTTCTATTGGTGAACACTAGTTAATATAGTAAAAAATTACCCTCGTCAAACAATTGTTTACAATCAACTTCGACCTTGCAGCCAACCTGCACGTGCAGCACTATGGCTAGTCAAACTGTGGTCAAATCCGCACGTGCAGACTATGGTCAAACCCTTAGGCAACATAAGTCAAACTTGGTCAAACAAAAAACTTTTCTTCACACGTGATGTTGGTCAAATTCACCTTGTTCTTCTCCATCATGTAACTATTGGAGAGATAAGAGAGAAAAATACTTGCTCTTCATTGGTGGTGAAAATGAGACATCATATCCTCTATTTATACTTGTCGAAATGGGTGTGACACCCCAAGGGACACATCCCTTCACTGGGTAGGCCGACTTGACTTTCCAAAAAATAAATTTTACATAATTTTTCTTTGGAAACTTGGAGACCTTTAGTAAAGCGAGAATACCTCCTGATGCTACACAAAAATCAACACTCCCTCTTAGCGATAGAGGTATTCTCCTTAGCTGAAAACATATTTCCACTTTGTTGAAATTTCTCCTCCACAAGAAAAAATCATGAAATTTCTATATTGATGCAGTGTCTCCTCACATGCACATCTATAGATATAGATCACTCCATCCTAGAGTAGGAAATGTGAGTATCCTGGGCCATTTACCCCTAGCCAAATCAACACGCTTCTTAGGTAAATGTATGATGTATCCAACTCCCTTGGTCAAATCAACATAACCCAACCAAATTAGAATGGCATCTCAAGAGAAGATTTTCCCCTAGGTCATTCACCCCTAATCAAATTAGCATGGCCTAGCCAAATTAGCTAGCTTCTTAGGTGAATGTATCGATCTCCCCTAGTCAAATCAGCATGACCCAGCCAAATCAGCATGGCTACTGAGGAGATGGTTTGCCTGATTTTGCAAAGACATAAACACTCCCTCTCAACGAAGGAGAGATTCTTCATCATGCCAAAATTTTCTATTAAGTATACAAACTTCACTCTAGACAGAGGCTTGGTGAGAATATTCACAATCTACTCATCTATGGATATTTACTAGAGCTTCGTTGCACCCTTCTGCACCATGTCTCGAATGAAGTGATATTTGATCTCTGCCTAGTCAAATAACCTTGCAAGTAGCTTTCGAAGCCACATTGCTTCCTGACTTGTGGCATTGGCTATAATATACTCTGCTTCTGTTGTATTGAGTGTGACATAATTTGCTTCCTACTAAACTATGATATCATAACTGATCGCAAGCTAAAGTAGCACCACGAGGTGCTCTTTTGGTCCTCTGCACTCCCCGCCCATTCTGAATCAGTATATCCCTGCAACCTCACTTCACCACTTGAGACATCTCAAACCATATCCAATTATACCACACGGGTACGTCAACACATGCTTTGCTACAACCCAATGTATATGCCTCAACTTGACCATATACTAGTTTAGGGTGTTCACTACAAAACAAATATATGTCTTAGGGTTAACCAAGTACATCAATGATCCATTCAACTGCTTATACATTGTGGGATCCACCAAATTTGAATCTGAAGCAGAATCACTCAACTTCTTTAGATTGGTCACTATAGGTATAGCCATGGAATTTTAGTCCATCATACCAAATCTCCTCAAAATTTGAACAATGTACTTTGATGAGCACTAGTATTGCAGTAAGGATGTTGCAACTCCTGGGGCTACCGACTTTACTTCATCAACCTAGGGTTCATACAAACTTGGAGGTGACAATGTTGTATACACAAATAGATGTAATTGGTCTACTCTTTTTCACTGCTGAGCTGGGGTGATAGACCACTAGGGTTTCTCAAACCAGGCTTCTATTGACTAGAAGAAGTCTGATTACTAACTTGGAGAGGGGGAATTTACCCTAATTGGAAGAAAAGGAGTGTTGTATATTGCATGAAGGAAAGACTGAAAGAAATGCTTGCAAGATAACATGAAATCCTCTATCTACTTGCTAACATACTTTGCTTGAAAAAGAACCCTACTTTAACACGTGAGGCTTTAACTAATCTAAGCATGAAATGTGATCTAGAGAGTACTAACTGCTTTGTGCATGAATAAATATAAAAGAACTTTTTTCCTTTCTATCTTTTCGCTTAAAAAATGCAAATGCTAATCTTGCTTGGTTCTTTAGCGGGGGAGACAGGTGTGGAGGAAAAGGAGTGCAATGGTTCATATGGCTTGGAGGGCAAGTAGGGGCCTAATCCTGACTTTTAGGGATGATTTTTCTCAATTTAGGCTCAAAACAGGCTACTACAGGATGTCTACAGGAAGTACTAGTTCACCTACAGGATCCCCTGTTTTACTACAGGAATAGGCCGAAAGATTAGGGAGTGTCTAGAAGGTGTGATGGAGCTTGGAAAAGGTGAATAAGGAGGGAATAAGGTATGGGAGTGGTAGAAACTCACTTAGAACTCAAGCCAAAGCTTTAAGATGGTTGGATTTGCTCAACGGAGATGGCAAGTTTTCCTCATAAGACAAGAATTCGAATTGAGACCTTAGTGACTTTTGGCAATCATGGGTGGATATGGCTTGGCTGAGGCTGATGAGATGAGGTCTCCCTGTAATTTAGAAATTCCTACAACAACACACATCATTCTTGGCATTTATACATAAATTCATAAAAAACAAGAAGGGTTTATTCAAAATATAAGAAAACAGAGTTGTCACCATTTACTTGCTAAGTTCATGCATGGAAGTGCTTGAAACCAATATGAAAGTGAGATGAGAGTAGTGCAAAACCCAAGAGATCAGAAAATACCAATTGTAACTTATCCTATGAAACTGAAAGATAATGACGTAATTAGCAAGAAAACCTAGATTAGACAAAAAGCAAGAATTTTGTCGATTTGGGATGTACGAGAAGTGTTCCTCAAACCATGATCCCTGAAAGGGAGAAATGAGGTGAAAACCACTTGCTATCAGCCTTTTTGGAATATTTTCTTATCACTACAATGATACTATTAGAACTATCCACATATGGAAGCAAACTAATTGAACCTACCAATACTTGCAAATTAACAACACCAAAATCAGTTTAGCACTAACTATGAATATAACCTAAGCATACATTTACTACAAGAGGAATCTTTGTTGTTAGGGTTGGGCCCTAACCCAAGAGCTTCAGCTGTCTGAGTCAACTCAGTGCTGGATCAAGGGAATGTTGCTCATTTTCATTAAAGAAATCATAAATACATAAGAGTGTTTGGTTATAATGCTTCAACTCGAAAACTACTTAGCTATCTTGAACAGAAAATCTGAATTATAAGGAGAGCTTCAGCGTAAATCACATGAGAAAGATTTTTGCCAACGCGTTTCGAACCAACCAATGTGGTTCATCATCAGGACAAGTTGAAAATACAGATCCGGCGTAGCGAGTTAAATAGTATACGCAGAGACTCCAACGGCTAAGACCCTCTAACGGCTACTCTATCATTCAAGAACACCAGTCAAACTACCTCTAATTAATTTAATATAAAAACTTATATATTCAGACCAAAGGTTAATAATATATTTAATTAGTTTCAAATATTACCCTATTATATGTAAAAATATATACCTATGTATATGTCAATATTTATTTAATTAATTCTTAAAATCTAACCTAAGTATATATGATTATTATAATACTTTAATTTTAATACCTAATCATCTAAATGCCCTATTTGTTATTAATCTTATTTATAATTAATTAATTTTATAGAAGTGGGTTACATTCGGTCAATTGCAAATTAATTAATTAAAATAATAAAGACCTTATATATAAGTTAATTGTTAAGATTATATGTGTGAAAAAGTAATATATATAATAAATACTATAAAAATACTTAATTAATAATTTATATTAATATGTATATGTCCTAAATAAAAATACGAGGGGTTATATGAATTAATTTTTATGGAAAAAGGTTAATTAGGTTAATTACAATTTAATTTGATATAAATTAATTATTAATAATAATATATATAATTCATAAAATGCATATTAATTAATTTATATATTTAAATTAATTTATGAAAGTCCTACATACCAATATTCTATTATGGTTATATTAATAATTAATATAATGTTAAATATGGGACTATAAATAATAATAGCTTATGAGTATAAAATTATAATGATGAGGGAGATATTTCCTATAAAAGCTATAAGAGATTGTTATTAATAATATACGAATAATTGATGCTCAATTCTAATCAAATCAACATAAACCAGAGATACAGCACTAGGAGAGGCTAAACAAACGAAGAACAATGAAGCCCACGATAAGCGAAAACCAGACTCACAAGAACAAAATCATGCCCACCCAAAGGAAGAACCTGGGAGAACAGAGGGGGGGAGGAAGAAAATTTTAAGACGACAACGCAGGGATCCAATTTCTACTAACCTTCCACCCATCATCTCTGTTGAGATTGATGGGTCTTCGCTCAATTTCAATAGCTTCCCTTAACTTACGATGGTGAAACCTATCCACCCTAGCAATGACTTTGGCCTCTTCAATGCAGACGTGATGCTTAGTTTTGTCCACATGCTCTGCTAGAGCTGAGGACTTTATTCTACCATGCCTCAGGTCGGCTGCATGCTCACCAATTCTCTGCTGGATGGATCGCCCTGTTTCCCCTATATAAGGGGTCCCACAAGAGCAGGGAATCAAATAGACCCCTTTCATATCTTTGGGGTCGACCGGATCCTTTACTGACCTCAGAGAGTTACGAATGGTTCTGAGAGGCCTGAAGGTTGATGGGATATCAAACCTCTTAAGGATCCGAGCAATCCGATCCGTGGTGCCTTGGATATATGGAGTAACTCTCTGAGGTCAGTAAAGGATCCGGTCGACCCCAAAGATATGAAAGGGGTCTATTTGATTCCCTGCTCTTGTGGGACCCCTTATATAGGGGAAACAGGGCGATCCATCCAGCAGAGAATTGGTGAGCATGCAGCCGACCTGAGGCATGGTAGAATAAAGTCCTCAGCTCTAGCAGAGCATGTGGACAAAACTAAGCATCACGTCTGCATTGAAGAGGCCAAAGTCATTGCTAGGGTGGATAGGTTTCACCATCGTAAGTTAAGGGAAGCTATTGAAATTGAGCGAAGACCCATCAATCTCAACAGAGATGATGGGTGGAAGGTTAGTAGAAATTGGATCCCTGCGTTGTCGTCTTAAAATTTTCTTCCTCCCCCCCTCTGTTCTCCCAGGTTCTTCCTTTGGGTGGGCATGATTTTGTTCTTGTGAGTCTGGTTTTCGCTTATCGTGGGCTTCATTGTTCTTCGTTTGTTTAGCCTCTCCTAGTGCTGTATCTCTGGTTTATGTTGATTTGATTAGAATTGAGCATCAATTATTCGTATATTATTAATAACAATCTCTTATAGCTTTTATAGGAAATATCTCCCTCATCATTATAATTTTATACTCATAAGCTATTATTATTTATAGTCCCATATTTAACATTATATTAATTATTAATATAACCATAATAGAATATTGGTATGTAGGACTTTCATAAATTAATTTAAATATATAAATTAATTA
>APFE031327667.1:26836-74270 GCA_000404065.3 Pinus taeda
GTAACTCTCTGAGGTCAGTAAAGGATCCGGTCGACCCCAAAGATATGAAAGGGGTCTATTTGATTCCCTGCTCTTGTGGGACCCCTTATATAGGGGAAACAGGGCGATCCATCCAGCAGAGAATTGGTGAGCATGCAGCCGACCTGAGGCATGGTAGAATAAAGTCCTCAGCTCTAGCAGAGCATGTGGACAAAACTAAGCATCACGTCTGCATTGAAGAGGCCAAAGTCATTGCTAGGGTGGATAGGTTTCACCATCGTAAGTTAAGGGAAGCTATTGAAATTGAGCGAAGACCCATCAATCTCAACAGAGATGATGGGTGGAAGGTTAGTAGAAATTGGATCCCTGCGTTGTCGTCTTAAAATTTTCTTCCTCCCCCCCTCTGTTCTCCCAGGTTCTTCCTTTGGGTGGGCATGATTTTGTTCTTGTGAGTCTGGTTTTCGCTTATCGTGGGCTTCATTGTTCTTCGTTTGTTTAGCCTCTCCTAGTGCTGTATCTCTGGTTTATGTTGATTTGATTAGAATTGAGCATCAATTATTCGTATATTATTAATAACAATCTCTTATAGCTTTTATAGGAAATATCTCCCTCATCATTATAATTTTATACTCATAAGCTATTATTATTTATAGTCCCATATTTAACATTATATTAATTATTAATATAACCATAATAGAATATTGGTATGTAGGACTTTCATAAATTAATTTAAATATATAAATTAATTAATATGCATTTTATGAATTATATATATTATTATTAATAATTAATTTATATCAAATTAAATTGTAATTAACCTAATTAACCTTTTTCCATAAAAATTAATTCATATAACCCCTCGTATTTTTATTTAGGACATATACATATTAATATAAATTATTAATTAAGTATTTTTATAGTATTTATTATATATATTACTTTTTCACACATATAATCTTAACAATTAACTTATATATAAGGTCTTTATTATTTTAATTAATTAATTTGCAATTGACCGAATGTAACCCACTTCTATAAAATTAATTAATTATAAATAAGATTAATAACAAATAGGGCATTTAGATGATTAGGTATTAAAATTAAAGTATTATAATAATCATATATACTTAGGTTAGATTTTAAGAATTAATTAAATAAATATTGACATATACATAGGTATATATTTTTACATATAATAGGGTAATATTTGAAACTAATTAAATATATTATTAACCTTTGGTCTGAATATATAAGTTTTTATATTAAATTAATTAGAGGTAGTTTGACTGGTGTTCTTGAATGATAGAGTAGCTGTTAGAGGGTCTTAGCCGTTGGAGTCTCTGCTTATACTATTTAACTCGCTACGCCGGATCTGTATTTTCAACTTGTCCTGATGATGAACCACATTGGTTGGTTCGAAACGCGTTGGCAAAAATCTTTCTCATGTGATTTACGCTGAAGCTCTCCTTATAACTATGACAAATCACAGAAGTCTCAATTCTACAAGAAAATCTGAATCTTAATGAGGCTCTAGGCCTCTTGATTTATACAACTGAAGTTACCAACAACTTCCTTAAATTTATGGAGTCTTGGCTCCAATCTCGAGATCAACTGGTCTTCAACTGTCACTGGCTTGACTGCCAATGAAATTCATGACTCGGCTGCTTGCAACTCTAAGCTGATGATATTTGATTGAGGAATCTTTGAGTGAGTGAGGAGTTAAGGAGGGAGATCCTGTCTCCTAGAATCCCTCTTGATTGTCTCCATTTGAGTTCCTGCACTTTAATTAGACAAAATTTGCTCCAAAACCTACAATCAATGCACATTAGTCCACTAGACATGGCATCTCATCTTTACTCTCCTCATTAAGCAAAACATAATTAAAACATGTAAAGAATGATGAGAAAAGTTGATTTTAGTAAGATGGAGGTGCATTAAGGTCCAAATAATTTACCCATTGATGAACCTCATCATACTTCCCTTATCTAAGGAATATCTCATTAGGTCTCTGCCACACCTTCAATCCCAAGAAATAGTACATCAAGTAAATATCCTTAATCTCGAACTAAGAGGCCAACTCCCTATTGCACCTGACAATGAGCCTCTCTGCCCCTATAAGGACTAAATCATCCACATATAGCACCAAGATCAGAGGATCTCCATCAATAATCGTGAAGTAAAGGTCAAGATTTGCATCACTCTTGGTGAAGCCCAAGCTCAACAATCCATTAATATTGAAATACCATGATTTGGGTGTTTGTTTGAGTCCGTACAAAGCCTTCTTCAATCTGCACACATGGAACTCCTTCCCATGTACCTCAAAGCCATAAGGTTGATCTATGTACACTTCCTCCTCAATCATGCCATTTAGGAACGTGGTCTTTACATCCATCTGATGTACCTTCCAACCCATAACTGAAGTAAGAGAAACGATAATTCTAATAGAAGTGAACCCGTCAAATAGAGCAAATAGGCTCGTAATATTCCACTCCCTCTTTCTTAGAGAACCCTCTCACCATGAACCTCCCTTTGTACTTCTTAATGTTTCCATATGTTGCATGCTTGATCTTATAGATCCACTTGGAAGTCATCACATACTTCCCTTCTGGTCTCAGAACTATCTCCCACAGATTATTCTCTGTGGTGGATTGATACTCTTCCATCATGGCATCTTTCTAAACCTGTTGGCATGCTGCCTCCACATAAAAATAAGGCTTGGAATTAATGATGTGGCTCATCAATGCCAAATAGCTTGAGAACCTTTGTGGTCATTTTCTCTCCCTAAAAATACCTCTGGGAGCTGCATGCCCCTCTGCATTCTGGAAAAGTGTCAATAACATCTCTCGATAGATATACTAGCTCTATTGGCTCCTCCTGATAGTCTAAATGATGAAAAGCTATACAGGAGGGACATGTAACTACATCCTTCCAAACCTCCTACTTCTCACTATAAATATCCATGAGGGACCCTCTGAACCTTTTGAAGGCTACCTCCTGATCAAAGTAACATCCTGACTAACCTAAAATTGATGTTGTATTTGAATGTAGACCTTCTTTCTCTTCTCCTTGGGGATGAATGCTTGGGCTAACCATTCTAATAATATATATATTCCTCCCTCTAGAGCACCAATTACTCCTCTTGAGTCTATGCTCGAGCCTTTGGGTCATACAAAATCCTACCATCAACTAATGAGACTTTGTAACCTCTATCCTCCAAAGTTGAGATAGAAAGCATGTTTTTCGATCCTGGTACAAACAAAACATCTCTCATATATAGAGAATCTCCACACTCCAGCTAAAATGAAGCTTACCGATCTCCTTTCACTACATACTTGGCATTATCTCCAAGTTCCATGTGTAATTTTGAATCCCTCTTTGTCAAATCGAAGGGAGAACCTTGAAAACTAGTCTTGTGCCTAGAATCACCATTGTCCACCAACCAAACATTATTGTTATTGGTAATAATGCCTGAAAGAGTGGGGACAAATACTTTCTCCTTAACTCCATCCGTCTCTGGAATAATTTCCTTCACATGATCTTGAAGCTCATTTTCTTCTAAGACAAGGAGTATCCTAGCTTTCCAAGATTTGAAATTGATGGCACCTTCCAATGAATCAAGTTGTTGAATAATGGTCTCTAAGGCTAACTTCACTAGTTGATCTTTCAACAAAGCTCTGATATCATGTTGAAATTCTACAAGATGCACAATAGAATGTGATTTATCTACTAGATAATTACTTCCTAATGATTTATAACCAATATTTTATGCCACTATTATCACTGAATAATTACACTTCAAAAAATATCAATAGTAAATGCAATGGAAACAATAAATATCATAAAAAGATAGCCACGCACAATAGAGAAAACAAGTTTTACCTTGGGAGAAAGTGTAACAACTTTTCTTAGGATAAATGTTTCTTTAGCAAGGTTTAAAATCAACAATTTGTCTAGAAATGTGTGCCAGTATACAAGTCAAACCTAGTCATATCATCTGCTGGTCAACACTAGTCAAAACAGTAAAAAATCAGCACTAGTCAAACTGCTGCTTGTGGTCAACTTCAACCTTGTGGTCAACTCGCATGTGTAGCCCTACGGCTGGTCAGATTGAGGTCAAATTTGTACATGTGGACTATGGTCAAACCTTGGTCATTGTTGTATGATCTACAATCAACACAAGTCAAACTCAGTCAAACAATAAACTTTTCTTCACACATGCTACGGGTCAAATTTGGCTTGTTCTTCTCCACCATTCAGTTTTCCAAGAGAGATAAGAGAGAAAAATACTTGCTCTTTGTTTGTGGTGAAAATGAGACATCACATCCTCTATTTATATGTGTCGAAATGGGTGTGACATCCCAAGGGACACGTCCCTTCACTAGGGAGGCCAACTTAACTATCCAAAAATTAAATTTTACCTAAATTTTTTAGGCTAACATGGAGGCCTCTTAGCAAAGCGAGAATACCTCCCGATGCTACACAAAAAACAACAAGTATCATAAATGTGCTTCAATCAAAATTGGTGGATATAAGTGCCCTTCCTTGATAATCCATGACCTGTTGCATTGAGATTTCACTATCTCGTTCTGTGGAGTTCTTTGTGCACATAAAAAATTTGTGGTTGGTACATTGGGATGTTATCCCTTCCCCTCCAGTTTCAAATCCCATGAGGAGACATATTTAGCTCATTGTGATAAAAGGCTCAAGAAGTAAGCCCCCCCACCATCGTGGAGTCTTGGCTCTTGCCAAGTCATAAATTCCTGGTATATCTGGCTTATGGGTTGTTGGATATACCCTTGGTATTATAGTGGTAACAACTAGGTTTGATATTGGACCTTGCCCCAGATTATTCCAATGAATTACTGATTCACCTTGGTAAAAATAAACAAAATTTATGAAGATATTTATGGATATGTTGTATAATATTAAGAGAGATGGTTAGATTTAACTTGAACACTTAATTGTTGAGTCTTATTTTCAAAGTTAAAAGGCATTTGCTTCAAAGCTTGGATGACACTTTTCATGAAAAATTATTGATGAAGGATTGTGTAGAAAATGTTGTCATGAGTCATATCACCCTTGTCATGTGAATTATTTATAGTTTCCCATGATTATATTTGGCATGGATGAAGATACATTTGGAATTATAATCTTAGATGTTCAAGGATTTCCAAAATAAAAAGGTTGGAAACATTAATGTTGTTTACGAAATTCAATTGTTGTTTTAGGTTGGGGATATCTAAGTCAATTGTTATAACCAATGGTGAATTTGTTGGATTTTAACTTCCAGAAGAAATGGGACTAGTTGAGGGTGATCATACATATATTTGAGGATGTGGATGTTCTGTATTAATGGAGAAATTCTTTATATCAATCGAGCAATATATTAAATTCATCCTTGTGGAGTTTGAGTATTGATTATAAGTGTTTGACTACACTTACAAAATTTGCCCCCAATGGCCCATTCTATTCTAATATTACCTTGGAAAATGGTTTGTGACCCATATGATTATTTGGAATATGTAGAAGTGAAAAAACACATTGTCCATAATCCATTTATAGGCCCAATTCATGTTCTACTCAAACTTGTAATTTATTTATTGAAATCGTATTTGTTATATCCTTATGGTGCTTAAGAAATATTTGTTGAATCCTTGCATATGGTACATTTATGTGGCTTAGAGTGAAAATTTCCCATCACTAGGTGTAGCGAAATTTTGCATCAACAATGAATCAAAAGAGGCAACATATTATGACTTATAATATTATCTTTCTTCATGAAAAACTTCTATTTACCTCTTTTTTCCCAAGTTAGCTTCAACCTCTTTAATGGAATCTTTAGATTTTTTTGCTTCCATCGAGAATTTCTCAAAGTGGATGATATTCTTTCCCTTGTAATCCATAGGTGGAGGCAGTACTTGAAAGGGTTAAATAATGAATCTGTTACTCAACATAATGGCGAATAACACGAATGATGATGAAAAAAGTTTAAGGGAGGTTTCTTAAAAAATGGTTTTTATAATTAATCATTTGGAGACGTTTTAATATAGATATAAGGGGCATGTTTGTGGAAATTGGGCCCAAGAGCATATATTTGACATAGAAAAACATTATTCATGATTCAAGTCCACCAAAACATTATCAAACCAAAAGGAAATTAATGCTCCATGATTCATGTCCACCAAAACATTATCAAACCAAAAGGAAATTAATGCTCCATTTTGGTCTTGGTACGTCGATGCTCCACTTCAATTTACAAACCAATTCTCCATGACCAATGTGCATCATTATAGCTAAAAGGAAAAAAATAAATATGGAAAAAGAGACATTGATGCTCCACTTTGGGTTTGGTGCATTGGTGCTCCACTTTGGCCTTGAAGCATTGATGCTCCAAACTAGTCATGGTGTAGAGGTGCTGCGCATTGGTTAGGGGCACCCTCCATTCCCAATGTACACAAGAGAGTAATAACACAGAAATACATTAGTGCACCACTTTGTCTTGGAGCATGAATGCTCTAATTTGGTCTAGGTGCATTGAAATGCACCAAATAACCCTATCACTTATTTTTGTATAGGTTAATGCAATTTCTCAAAAAAACATGATTTTCCATTTGTAGAAATTTGGTGATAGAATTGCAACTGCAAAAGAAATTTTAATCTAAATTAAGAGACACAATTCTACTTTATTGATCCACAAAATTCAATTCACAATTTAGAACAACAATCTCAGACATGCAATAAGAAATAACACACATGAAAAATATTTTTTCTAGGGGAACTGTTGTCACCCCAAGAAACTCTCCTAGGTTGTATCTCGAAGATGCTCGGGAACATTATAAACTCAACATGATGTTGGACATGGATGAATGGAAGGAATGATGCTTGTTCAAGCCAGATAACCACTCCTACTATGCTTAACTCCAGACATGCATGAACACCCCCAGGCTACAAGGCTTTAGACCACCAATTACTCATAGTTCAGGGATTGGGTGAATATGGAGAATACTGACCACACCAGCAGATGCACAAGACCATGTGATGGCCGGCTGCAACTAGTAAAGAGGTTTGCAAATCTCTTTCCTAATGCACAGACAGGATGACAGCTCTCTGCCACTAGGTAAACAGAAACCTGAATAACAAATTCACTGATACATACAAGATTTTAACACAGATGTAGGATGACAACTCCTCTAATGCTAAATATCAAGATTTCATGAAAATTGCATAATAGGCACAACCTAGAACAGAATAGAAGTGAAAAGTGAGCAATTAACAACAAAATAAGTTTGTATTAGCCGAAAATGAAGACGAGACGCTGCAAGTATCAAAGCAGTTACAGTTTCTAGAAGTTGAACCTTACATCAAAACAGCAACCATCAACCATGTTTACATCTATTTTCTGGGTATATATAGAGTTTCTTTACAAAGATATTCTGCTATTCTAAGCGTGGAGGGGTCATAATTGACCACCAATCACTTTAACTGTTTGATGGAGTCCCTGGTGTAATCTGCCTGCTTCAGTGAACGAATTTGATCTTCTCGGATGCTCTGTTGTCCTTCTCGAGCAAGTGGAGTGTCGTATGGAAGAAGTTTTATAACCGTTAAATGCGTTGATCTGCTCGAGGCACATCCTTTTCCTTCCGGCGATATTGTGTCTTGAATGCAGTTGTTGAAGATGAAATGCGCCGGGTACTGGTAGATGATTGCCTTCGTCCTTCGGGAGCACAGAACAGTCAAAGGTGGCATACTACATGGCGGGTGAACGATCTGGTCAGAGGAGCAAGATTGGCCTTCGGATGGAACAGATGGACGACGGATATGGCTTGGTGGGAGGTATTGGGAGGAAATGGGAGCAGACAATCGTGAGCCGTTGGATCTCGGGCGGACGGATCCAACGGTCATCGGGCGGAGGACATGCACGGGGGGTTAACGAGCGGGGAAAGCGGTTTCGGTGGCGGGCGGTATTTATCGCACCGCCTTTGAAGGTTGGGTGGTAATCGTACAATGGGGTGCGATCAAAATCATCACGTGGCGCGTGGTAGATGGGGGGAAACAAAAACCACTTTGATTGTGAGTTAACGTGTGGTTAGTTTGCGAGAGCGGGAGGAGCGAATGTCGTTGGATCGCGCGATAGATGATCGGACGGTGCTGATTTAATTGCACGGGTTTTCGACTGAGCTGCCAAGGAAACGTTGGATTGGGGGTGAAAAATCAACGATTGAGAACTCGGGCAAAGGGTTCGAAGGCGCGTGGCCGTGTGAACATGGTTGTATGAGGGTTTGGGCTTTGTGCTCGGGCTTAAGAGCGAGGGCATTTTACTATGGTTTTTAAACTGAGAAGCATGAGAAGTGGAGATCAGAGGAGGGCAAGGGAGATAGAAGAGGAGGGGAGGATAGCCACCATAAGTCTTTCTCTGAGCATGACTGAGGACCTAACTTGCCTTCAGCTTTTGAGGATCAATGTTATATAGCAGAGCTAACACTGGCTCCTTCTGGGGATGAGATCCTCCCCGTGAGGTCTCAAGAACTTGCAGATCAATGCCTTTCCTGTGAAAAACAAATTAACAAAATTTCCTAGTGTTCCATTAGGCATGGAGTCTAATTAAGTCTACATTAAAACCTGTAAAAATAACATATTTACACTGCTGAGGCCTAGAGACCTTAAGCAACATAAATCTCCAAAAACTGCCCATTTACTGGGCCATCAAAATTGTTTCCCCTTCTCCTGGTCAACATGCTTGTCAGCCGGTTCATCAAATATTTGCAGAATTGGATTTATTTGATCATATACCTCAAAACGTTTAGGGCATTTGACCTTATCAGGTAGAGACGGTTTATAATTTATCCCCTCTCTGTATGATCTCATCCTTGGATGTTCTTCATGGGAGCCTTTGTACACTTGCTGAATAACAATGGTTGGTGTGTACTCGACTGTGTCATTTGTGGCCTGCACAATTAATATAAATGGTGAATCAATGTGTTCTTGTGTGGGGAACACAAAGACTTCACCTGCTCCTGCATCTTTCTTAGAACAGTCCACATCCAAGGAGGTGTCCCAAAACTGTGCATCCTCTTCCTCCGTGATCTGGCAAACTACCCTTCCAAGATGTGTGGAGGCCCACTGGGCAGGCATCAGAATATCAAGACTAAGATTATCAGTATCAGCCTTGGGCATCGAGTTATGGCCTGCCTCAGTGCCTAGGGGGAAACTATGAGGGATTGTCTCTTGAACAAATAGAGGAACATAAGATGACGGGGAAGTGATATCACCCTTTTTAATCATTGGCCTGAGGATAACAACAGGTTGGTCAATTTGCAGATCTGCATAGCCATTAGAAGCTAGGCTGGCTTCGGGCTTAGACTTTTTGAGGATGGTAGGACTTGCTGCTGGTTGCTTCTACTGATAAGCTTGTTGTTCTTCAGAGACAAAAACTCACGAGCAGTGCCTTTGGATAATGACTTCTCATAGGCAGCTCGGGTTAAGAAAGGGGCACTGCCCTTATCTTCCATACCATGGACCTCATCCTCTTCTTCAAAGTGCTCTTCTTCCATGACTATATTCTAAAAAAGGGTTTTCACCCTTTGGTCTTCGTTTGCATCTTTGTTTCTGTGCAAAACTTGCAACTGCTCCTTTGCTCCTCTATATGGATTTGGAGTTGGAAGAGCAAAAGTACTAGGAGCTCCTGCTTCCTCAGAATGCTGCTTAGCCTTTAATTTGGAAACTTCAGAGGCTAATAACTCCATCATCTTGGCCATTTTATCAATCTTAAGATTTTACAATGATGAGAGCTCACCCCTCTGTCTTCTCCTATCAGCATTACCTTCGAGCCTTTCTACAACCATGATGTTTGATTCTACTTCTAGGGTTACATCTTGCATATCGGCCAAAGAAGCACATCTTCTTTCTCTGAGTAGCAAACAGAAACGAGAATCAAAGGCATTGGCATAAGTAAGCATAGCAGAAGTAGGGGTAGGTTTCACTTCATATGGTATTTTGCTGTACATATGGTTGAATCTCTTGTTGAAATCAGACAACAACTCACCATTTTCCCTCTGCAAGTTCCCAAATTCAGTATGATAGTAGAGCAAATCTTTCTTATCCCCCCAATGCTTTAGGAACACATCATCTAAGGCCTCAATGTCTACTATAGACCTAGGGGTTAATTCTCTGAACCATTTTCTAGCCTCTCCATCTAGGCTTGGGATAAAAACCCTTATCCACACATCATCTTCATTGATATCTAGGTTATCAGCATAGCTATAAAAAGATTCAAGGTGTTCTTCAGCTGTTACCCCCTCTGTATCAGTGAACTTAGGCATATACTTCTGGTATTCTCCTGCAGGAATGGCATTCAAAGGAACAGGCAAGACTAAGGGCCCATACCTAGCAGCTATGATTCTTTCCATCTTTGTGGGTGCTTGCTGACCTGCCATGACTGGGATATGTGGAAGGATACTAGCAGATTGAATAGGAGGGAACCATGGAACAGATGACAGAGATGAAGGGAAATGATGGACTATATGGGAGACTTCCTTTGGACTGAGATCCAAAGGGGAACTAAATGAACAAGGAGCTTTATGAATCTCTGAAGGTGATTCTTCACTAGCAATATTAGGCTCTAGATCTTCAAACTGTGTATTCTCAACTATAACCTTCTCTTGCAGAGATACATAAGATTTCTTAGGCTTTCCTGATCCTGATGCTCCTTTCTGTGATGTTTTCTTTTGCTTAACAATCTTCTTAGGGTCAGGCACTGGGTCAGCTGGTGATTTTTGAGGATTTCTCCGGGTATGCCTCACAAACTGAGCCAGAACTGTAATGTGGAGTCGCCAAAGGTTGGTCCTCCAGTAGAGTCTCCAGATAGATGATTACAACCAAAAATGTGTCGAGAATTTGTCTATGATCAAACTCTCGAACTATGTCGTTCTCCCAGGGAAGTTGAGCTTCAATCTCCTCTCCTCGGCAACGTCGCCAATTAATGTTGTCACCCCAAAAACTCTCATAGGTTGTATCTCGAAGATGCTCGGGAACATTATAAACTCAACATTATGTTGGAAATGGATGAATGGAAGGAATGATGCTTGTTCAAGCCAGATAACCACTCCTACTATGCTTAACTCCAGACATGCGTGAACACCCCCAAGCTACAAGGCTTTAGACCACCAATTACTCACAGTTTAGGAATTGGGTGAATATGGAGAACAGATGCACAAGACCATGTGATGGCCGACTACAACCAGTAAAGAGGTCTGCAAATCTCTTTCCTAATGCACAGACAGGATGACAACTCTCTTCCACTAGGTAAACATAAAGCTGAATAACAAATTCACTGATACATACAAGATTTTAACCAAAGGTAGGATGACAACTCCTCTAATGCTAAATATCAAGAGATCATGAAAACTGCATAACAGGCACAGCCTAGAACAGAATAGAAGTGAAAAGTGAGCAATTAACAGCAAAAGAAGCTTGTATTAGCTGAAAATGAAGACAAGACGCTGCAAGTATCAAAGCAGTTACAATCTCTAGAAGTTGAACCTTACATCAAAACAACAACCATCAACCCTGTTTACATCTGTTTTCTTGGTATATATAGAGTTTCTTTACAACGATATTCCGCTATTCTAAGCGTGGAGGGGTCATAATTGACCACCAATTGCTTTAACTGTTTGATGGAGTCCCTGGTGTAATATGCCCGCTTCAGTGAACGAATTTGATCTTCTCGGATGCTCTATTGTCCTTCTCGAGCAGGTGGAGTGTCGTATGGAAGAAGTTCCATAACTGTTAAATGCGTTGATCTGCTCGAGGCACGTCCTTTTCCTTCTCGACCATATTGTGTCTTGAATGCAGTTGTTGAAGATGAAATGCGCCAGGTACTGGTAGATGATTGCTTCGTCCTTCAAGAGTACAGAACAGTCAAAGGTGGCACACTGCATGGCGGGTGGACAATCTGGTCATAGCAGCAAGATTGATCGTCGGATGGAACAAATGGATGACGGATACGGCTTGGTGGGAGGTATCGGGAGGAAACGGGAGCAGACAATCGTGGGCCGTTGGATCTCAGGCAGACGGATCCAACGGTCATCGGGCGGAGGACATGCATGGGGGGTTAATGAGTGGGGAAAGCGATTTCGTCGGCAGGCGGTATTTATCGCACCGCCTTTGAAGGTTGGGCGGTAATCGTACAATGGGGTGCGATCACAATCATCGCGCGGCACGTGGTAGACGGGGGGAAACAAAACCACTTTGATCGCGAGTTAACACGCGGTTAGTTTGCGAGAGCGGGAGGAGCGAATGTCATTGGATCGCGAAGTAGATGATCAGACGGTGCAGATTTAATCGCACAAGTTTTCGACTGATGTGAAAGGGAAATGTTGGATTGGGGGTGAAAAACCAACGATTGAGAACTTCAGCAAAGGGTTCAAAGGCATGTGACTGTGTGAACATGGTTGTATGAGGGTTTGGGCTTAAGAGTGAGGGCACTTTAGTATGGTTTTTAAACTGAGAAGCATGAGAAGTGGAGATTAGAGGAGAGCAAGGGAGATAGAAGATGATGAGAGGATAGCCACCATAAGTCTTTCTCTGAGCACGACCGAGGACCTGACTTGCCTTCAACTTTTCAGGATCAATGTTATATAGCAGAGCTAACAGGAACCTGACTAGGAAAAGATCCCCAAGCCTCTTTGCATTAATCAGATGAATATAGATGTATTACAATTGCTAACTCGATTTGAGCTCAACCTGCAAGTGAATAACCTATCTCTCTGCTCAATGAGAAGATCTGACCCAGACTTAATCAATTTCTACCTCTCCTTGAGCCCCTATTTCATTGCACAATTCCTAGAGAATTAGTCCCTATTTTTTAGGAAATTTCCTCCAATTGATTACGCAATTCCTAAGGATTGATCATCTGACTGCATGCAACACTTGTACACTCAAACTAGTTTACAATTGCTTGTTACACTGCCTTGGAATTTCCACAACATCTAGGAACTCAAATTCTCTATATGCAGTAATTATTTCAAGATGATTGATTAGTTTATTGGATGATCTTTGATTTAGATTGTTGTCCCACTGCAGAATTGGCCTTCCACTGGTTCCTCGAATTGTTAGAACTAGTTTAACTGAACTCAACTGGATATAACTGAACTAGATTACTAAATTTTAGAAATCACACATGCTTAACTAAACTGCAAGCCCTCTAACTCGAATTTACTGAGCTAACTGAGTGACAAGAGCCATGTCACACAAGTTCATTGCATCCAAGTTGTTTATTGATGTGGAAATTCGAATTTTCTCAATTTGACCAAGGCAAAGTCAAGTTGAGACTTTCTTGTTGCACTTCTCAACACTCCCTCTCATTAAGAAAGGGATTATCGACCACCTCTATACTGCACCTGTGGAACTCGAACTTCCTTCTTGACAAACCCTTTGTCAAGATGTTAGCATCTTGTTCCTCTGTCGGAATGTATTGTAACAACATTATCTGCCTCTGCACATAATCCCGTAAATGATGATACCATATATCTATATGCTTGGATCAATGATGAAATACTGGATTCTCAGAGAGATTAATGCAACTTTTATTATCAAAATAGATCATAGTTGGATCCATAATCTGACCAAACAGTCCCAAAAGTATCTATCACATCTAGATCACCTCACATTCTATTTGACTTGCAGCCATGTATTATGATTTTGATGCGCTGAGTGCCACAAATATTTGCTTCCTGTTGTACCAAGAAACCGTTGCAGACCCAACACTAAAAATTCCACTTGATGTACTCTTTCGGCTAGATGGACTCCCTGCCCAATTTGCATCTGTGAAGCCGCACAAATTTACTCCCTCTGTCCGTCTGTACCACCAAATCTTTCTTCTGTTGTGTCATATACCCTTTAGGGGCCGTACCTATAGACAAAAATTGGATGATATTTGCAAAGTGTTCATCTGCGACGCGCATAGCAAAGAGCTGCGCATTAGGTAATCCTTCATCAATACTTGTAGGTTCTTCGTCATTCTCAATTTGCGAAAGGTGATCTGGTCCAACATTCAATCTCCCTGGCTTCATAACTACTTCAAAGTTGTACTCCTGAAATAATAGCAGCCACCTACACATTTCCTTCCCCAACACAGGCTTGTTGACTAGGTATTTCAGAGCGGAGTGATCTGTGTACATTTTGAAGTGTGCACCTAAAAAGTAATGTCTAAACTTCTGGAGCGCATACGTCATTGCAAATCCTTCGTGCTCCATGGTTTAATAATTATTCTCTGCTTTAGCTAACTTCCTGCTCACAAATGCAATCAGATGGTCGATATCACCTACACCTGGTTGGGTTAACAATACTCCTAACGTTGTGCAGGACACATCTACATGTACATGGAATTATTTCATCCAATCGTGGAACACCAAAATAGGTGTTGTGACCATCTTTTCCTTCAATACATCCAATATTTTATGGCAATCATCATCTCAACAAAATGTTGCATCCTTCTTCAATAATTTTTCAATGGGCACAGTGATCTACGCATACGCCTTGATGAATTTTCTATAGTATTCGGTATGCCCCAATATTTCGCGCAACTGTTTTACATTCCTTGGAGGCTCCAGATTAATAATTACTACAATTTTGGTAGGGTCCACCATTAACCCCTACTTACAAACAACAAATACCAAGAGTATCCCATATGGCACACAAAATATGCACTTCTTTAGATTAAGGGATATCTGATACTTCCTGCAAGTATCCAACATCAAGCAAAGACTAGCAACATGCCTCTTCACTAACCCAAACACTGTCCAGTCACCAAAATAAACCTCCAAAAACTTATGAATAAATTCTTTAAAAGCAGCGACTAACACCCTAGAAAAGATCGCCAGGGCATTCTTAAGTCCAAAAGGCATAATTGTATATTGAAAGCAGCCCCACTCTGTGGCGAAGGTAGTCTTACTTCAATCTTCTGGTGCAATCTTGATCTGGTGATATCCAGAGAATCCATCTACAAATGAATAGGCTTCTTGACCTCCAACATTCTCCAATACTTCATGTGTGAATGACATAGGGAATGGATCATGGACACAAGCATCGTTCAACTTCCTTAGGTCTACATATATTTGGGTTTTGCCCTTCGTCTTCTTTTCCTAAACCACCATAGGACTAACCCAATCCAATTCTTCGACAGTCTCAATAATACATGCTCAATTTCTCCTTATAATTAGGATTCAACTGATATGGGTGCTGCTTTACCAGATTTGCATCTGGCTTCAGATTGATCTTCATAACACCCAGATCACCTACTATCCACTTCAGATAAGAGAAATTAGTTGGAAACAAGTCCTGATATTCCCATAACAGCTCCGTGACTTCGTCAACAGTGCCTTTGTCCCAGTAGTCGCATATATTTGCGAACTTTGGTTGCGCGTCCGACCCAATGTTTACTTGCTTAGTTTTCAAGGGTTTTGAGATTTCAGGAACTTCTACCTTAGGCATCATGAATATGCATTGTACTTCTGACTTAGGAAGAATGATGTCTCTGGGATATTCTTCACCTTCTTCTTTGGTCACATTGTAGCATTCCAGAGCATGGCGCAGCTACGTACTCTAGTTTGGTTATACCCACGTGACAGGTTCTTCAAGCATTCTGAATATTACAGCCTTGATCTCCTGTAACGTTTCATCGATACACTCAAATCCATCCTCAAAACTGATAGTTAACAAAAAACTTTCCTTCAGAACATCCCACTTTGCGGTTCCGTGTTGCAGATTTGTTTCTAGATACCAGTTCATCGGAATAGTATCCAAAGTGTGGCAAAATATGTGAACCCATTCAGGCTGTGGTTCCTCTCCCCATGCTCTTGTCCAACAAGCCAGATACTCGTAGAGATTGTCCTTCCCTGTATATTTTTCAGTCACGCGAGTACTGGCATACCCAAACCATAGCTTCATCATTGCACAATATTCCTTTCAGTCCACGAAGTTGTTCTTATGCATACCCCACCATCTGACAGACGTAGCTCTTAACACAATGTCTAGTACCTGGAGTCGATGTTCCTTTAGTACATCCCTTTCAAATTTGTCCAAAAATAAATTTACATCATCTAAGCTATCATAATGCGGTAAGTTGTGTACCTCAATGGATATACACCAGAGTGACTTAGTAAGACCGTTGCATTGTAGTGTTGATACTTCATACAATCGATTATGCCAATGCTCGAGCTCCTCATTATAATATGAGTTGTAGGATTTGTCCTTCTCCCAAGTAATTCACCCATCCACCACAAGATTGATCCAATCCTCATCCAACGTAGTAAGCTTATAGATTTGTTGAATATCATCCTCCTCATAATATTCTTGGACTGGTTTAGTATATTGCGCATCCTCGTCTGGATCCAATGGAACAATAACCCTTAGTTCCTTCTTTGCAAATGTCATGCTACGCTTCTTTAGGTTGATGACTGCATTTATGTCAAATGCCCAATCGATTCCAAGCAATGCTGGGTAGGGATTACGGCCATCCACTATTTCGATTACTTCAAAATCAGTTATGGCGCATGCCCCTTCAATATCTATAGTTACTCCATGTAAACGCCCCATCGGAATTATCTTATGCTGGTTCGCCATTTACAGTTGAATTGGGGACCACTGTAGCGCTGGTTTTCCCATTCTTTCTCATGTCCGCTTAGGCAAGACATTCGCATCAGATCCCAAATCTAGGATCACCTGGTCCATTTTGAATTCTCTGACTTGTGCAACCAATCTCATATCTCAACCAATTTTTTTCTTACCCTTATCCACTTTGTGCACTGCACGCTGCTCAGGTAGTGGCTTACCCTTGCCAGCACAGTTATCTATCAGCTCTTGCAGCCCCTCTACATCTTTTTGGTCCCTTAAGAGCTTCACGTAGGTATGTAAGAAAGATGTTACACTAGGGGAATTTTGAGGTCTAAAATGGGCCTCCTAAGGAAATTATAAAATAATAGTGAAAATAATAAAATAAGATTACATTACATCATCAAATTTTAGAGGGAAAAAAGGAAAAACTATTTTTTCAACTTGTATTTTCAGCTCATATCCTTATGGATATACTCAAATTTCGAGTGGAAACACTCATTGGATGCATAATTTGATTCCTCGTCCAAGGAGTACCCATGTTGCATACTTTTGATGGACCTTGCTACATGAAAAATGAGAAATACATGAAAAACATGATTGCAATCATGGGTACTCCTTTGATGAAGAATTCAATTTTGCTTCCAACGAGTATTCCCACTCAAAATTTGAGTAAAACCTTAGGGAGATAAGTTGAAAAAGTAGTTTTATTATTTTATTATTTTTAATCTTTTTACTTTTTTACTTCAAAAATGGTGAATCATCTCCCCATGGTTGACATCATCATCTTGAATCCTATTAGTTCTTATAAAGTTTATTTTGGTTGTACATTTTTCTCAAGAGGCCCATTTTAGACCTCAAAATTCCCCTAATGACAATGAAGGATATGTTTCTTGCGTAGTACTGACCTCTTCAGGCTTATTTGTTGATGCACCCTGAGCTTTCGATGTAGAAGTCCCTGCGTCTGCAAAGCTCCTCTTTTCCTCCATGAAAGTTTCCTTTGCCTTATTCAAATTGAATCCAACATCTTTGTCAACAGCCTTACATACCCATACATTTTCCTCTAGTTGTTTCCCTTTATCCTCCCTGTAGCTACACCACTTCGCGTGATAATATTAACACTGAACCCGCTTCTCGCGGTTCTGAGTTATGATAGGTTTTCCTGAGGTACGAAAAAAAATATATGGTCTACAATATGTCTTAAAATTGTTTTTGGTTAAGGATTAGCATCTAGCATGAGTGAAAGTTTGCCATTTTAGGGACCACCATTAAGGTAATTTCAAGTGGCATGGATTCCCTTGAATAAAGTGATGGGTAGTTTTAGGTGACACGATTTTCTTTAAATAACAATGATGAGTCAACTTATATTATTAAAGTGATGGGTAATTTTAGGTGATATCATTTTCTTTATTAACAATGATAAATTAACTTATATTCTTAGATAGCGGCCAATAACAATTGTCGCTTTGCTAATTTGAAAACTAAATTACAATGAATTTTCCAAAAAATTAAAATTAAAATAACGAGTGAGATCTATTTTACATTTTTGGTTCCCTCCCCTCACTCCTTGATGTGTAGCGTGAGAAGCAAAGAATTATTCATGGCGTGTAAAGGGAGTGATGGGTGCCTAGCAAAGTAAAAAAAATGGAAGCGCAGGGGGTACAAGAGAGACAGAACTGGCTGATTGGTAGGCGGGCATTTGTGAGCAATGACTATCAACAAATTCAACCCCTAACTCAACGTCGTTTGACTACTCCAACATGTCATCCAAACGGTTATGGTACTATGTCCAAAAATATTGCCACGAAAATAGTTACGTGGGTTCGATGATTGTAATGGAATCGTCAAATCCATGAGCACCTGTCAAGGATTTATCCACATCAACTGTTGTAAAATCCCATGAAATTTGTAACCACCACGTTCATTAACTTTTGCCATCGTATGTTGTTTAAGAAAAGATGCTCGATGGATCATTCCACTATTGTAACCGTGGATTATCTCCCCACACACATTGATCTCATATAATGTAACCTACACCCTTGTAATATTGCAATTAACTGGATTTATTCTACGAAAGTGCCAATGACCCTGAGGATCAGAAACCGTGGGACTAAGCTGCTAAGGATTTGCCACGAGTCACATGTTGTATTGATATCTGGCAACAATTGATGTGGTAAGAAGGACAAGTAGTGCACTCCAGATACATCCATCACGTCGAGAAAGAATCCAACAACACTAATACATTAGAACTCTGGCATCAAATCTCAAAATTCATCACTGTGAATGATTGATGCCACCTTCAGTTGAGCATCTTTATCATTTTCCCTAGAGTTTTCATTGTAGATATGCAATCAATGTTGCAACAATATATTCACCACGTCTATGCAAAGCTTCCTTTCCTATGGTGCCATGCTTTTGAGGCAGAGATATAAGAACAACGTTTCCATGAACAATATAACTAGCATTGACAGCAACATCTCAAGCTAAAATAAAAACCAACCAACTTTCGAGATAATCCTTAGATCAACGTAGTTCTTACATAGTTTTTCTCATTCTATCCGTGACAACAACAATTTTTCATGATAAAAGTTCACTTCAATGAATTCCACAACGTGCACACACATACATTTTCATTTTTGGAAGCTATCATAGTAAGAAAATTTCAATTATGCAACAATTCCAGCCATTTGTTGCCAATCCAATTTAAAGGATCTTCTTTTAATTTGATTTCATCATGCTTTGCTTTTGAAATAATAACCACCTGTTCTCCCTTTGCAGATTCCTTTGGTACATATCTTTGCAAAGACTGTTTACTTGGCTTGTGTTGAAGGTCAAGATGCAGATCCCAACAACTCTTGATCTGGTGCCCATTCCTTTTGCAATGGGTACAACAATACATGTGCTTGTTCTTTGGCAAAAAGGCATTTAAATCTCGAAGAAGGTTCTATGATTTTGTCTCAAGAAACATATTCATTTTCTAAACCATTTCCTTATTCTCTTCGCACTTAGCCACACAATGATCAACTCTATGAAAAAAGATATAAGGAAACATTATCTACATATTAAAATGATCATCGAAAGAATATTCATGAGACTTATACCTTTTTAAATGGGTCTTTAAATTGAGACTTTGACTAGGAGAATTCAATTTGGCTCTTCTTTTTAAGCGCTCAACTCTTGATGGAGACAACTTATCACATCATTACCATTACAGTTTGTTGTATCATTAATTTGCAAGAGTCCCTTTGACACAAACTCAATATTTGATGATTTTCTTGCCTCTACAATTTTGGAGCATTCTCCAATTTCTTCATGAGTATATCCAAATCCTTCATTCTGAGTTTTTCTCGTCACCTCAATAGGAAATGTGTCGATGTTTCGAATCCCAAAGAGGATCCATCATTCGGACAGTAAGTGAGGAAAGAAAAGTCCAACAGAGTGTGAATAAATAGAAAATAAAACAAAAAATTAAAAACTAAAAAGTCGGATATCACCAAAAACTTATTCTAATTTAGTTTTTAGTGATAGCCAACTTTTTAGTTTTTAGTTTTATTTTCTATTTATTCACCCTCTACTGGACTCTTGTTTCCTCACATACTATCCTGACGATGGATCCTCTTTAGAATTTGAAACGTCGACACATTTCACATAGAACTGTGGAAAATACGAAATATTTATCTACAATAGAACACCGTAGAATTTTAAAATCTAACATTAGTATTATCTTGATAAATTTCATATCTTGTATACTTTCCATGACTACAAACTGTCTAGTTTGGGAAGGACTTTTTATTGTTTCGGTGGTCTAACATTCAACAATTTTCTCTTTATGAGAATTTTGTAATTGAAGATGTATTTGCCTTTTCTCGTCCTTTGCGGCTTCAAGCAATCTTCTAAATTTGAAATTCTCCACTCTAAGGGATAAGTTAATCCCCTCTAGTTCTTGGAGTTTATTTTGGAGCTCTTGGTTTTTGCCTTCGAATGCCTTCATCTGCTTTCACAACTCATTTTTTCTCTATTGTCATTATACAATTCCTCTACCATTTTCTTCATGGTTAAGAAATCTTGAAAAAAATTCAAATCTTGATAAAGATTTTCCAAGAAAGAATCAAAATGTGACATTTTGAATCAAAGGAAATTACCTTCTCCTTGCTTGAATTGAAGCTGAAAAATGTACCCACTAAGGCAAGCAATCAACTGCTTTGATACCAAATGATCTGAAAAATGGAGAGCGTAAACTTACAACAAAGTCCCTTCACCTGACTATAAGGGTTTGTGAAATTAAGTTACAAAATTACAACCTAAAGATGTGAACATCACATAAAACTATAACTTAAGAGGCACAATAAAGACATGAAAAATCCATGAAAAAGAGGAAACATGAATCATCAAAGACGAAGATGATAACGGATTTCACCTAGCCAACCCTTCCACTGGGCTACGCCTCTGAATTCGCCTCCAAAGTTTGAATCATTTTATTGTCTTGTTCAAAGAGGCTGAAGGTATACAATGCTTTTACAAAAGGATTGACTCCCAAAACTGCATTCTACTACCAAAGGGTTCTCAAGGCTAACAAATTGCATACATTTCTTCAACATAGAAAGACCTCCTCTCTTGATCTCTCAAGACTCTCCAAACAAGACTTCCTCCCCATAATTAACTCTCCAAAAGCTCTCTCCTACAAGCTCTCCTTCAAAAGAGTACATAAAAGGGATTTATAACTTTCAAAGATCCCTAAACAAAGGAGAGGATATCTCCTTAGAGCCCTATTCCAAGGAGAAAAATACTCTTTAGATCCATTAAAAAAAACCTATGAGATTTTTGAGGATGAAATCTCACAACTCCACCAAACTTGGACCTTATCCAACAAGGGATATGAGGAAATCCCATGAGACTCTCAATTCCAACTTGGATTTATAAACTGATTTTGAGGAAGATTCTCTCATAAATCAATTTCTATTTTACAATTTAAAAATTCAAATATGAGAACATCCACACGAATTATTTAAAATTTTACATTAAAATGCTCATAACCTAGGCCACAATAGGCTTGTCATATGCATGGTATTCTTTGGAACATGGTGTCAATATCCTCCTGGATCATGCAGAGAGTGTAAATGCTCTGTCCTCAACTGGATATCCATGGTATGACTACATTGAATGTGGCTTGAGGTGAGAACAGGGAATGGCCGCTGCCCTTCCATTCCCATTGAATTATCATGCAACATGGGCATGTGACAACTACCCTTTCTCAGAGATGCTGTGATGACGTAGATCCGGGATATATAATTAATCATTATTAACTAGAGTATATATATATTAATATATATATATATATATATATATATATATTATATATATATATATAATATATATATATATATATACACACACACACACCCTATTAAAAAAAAATATAATCATTATAAACCCTGATATATTATTTAATGTTAAAAAATAATAATTATTAAATTAACTATAAACCCTAATATAATTTGACGAACCCAATTTGACCAACAATTTTGTTGAATGGAAAGGATTTACAAAATTTTGAATTAATTTCATTGATTCGACCTACTTTTATAACTATATTTTAGGTATAATTTCGAACTTGTGTGAGAGCATTTTGAAGAAGACCTTATTCTCTAATATTTCTTTTCTATGTTGAGCCAATGTTTCAAGTATGTTTGTTCATACCTATCAGCTTTATCTATTTCTAGATTCTTGGTCTGTCATTCTGCTTGGTTAAGATGTACGCTTTGTTAGTGATTTCAATGGCTATGAATAAACGCAAGGAAACTGACATAATATTTGTAAAATAATAAAAGATCCACGAATTTAGAACTTTGCTTCTTCCTATTTTATATATTAATGTCATATTATGCAACACTTACGACCAACCTAGATCCATCTTAACTTTGGATCAACCAAGCACTGAGAGAGATCTAATCTCTTGATATGCAAACTTATTTTAGAGCGAAAAGAGATTTTATCCCTCTCAGTGCTTAGTAGATACAATGTTAAGATGGATAAAGGTTGATTTTACTTTTACTTTTATTTATATGTAATTTCACTGAGGAAAAATGTTAAGTAGGATAGGACATAGCTTTGATTTTGGTAAAAAATTATATTTTTCAACATTATTGTTGGAAATGCATATGGTATCATTGTTGGGAGAGGGTCCCCTGGGTTAAATTTTGTAAAAGTTTTATAATATGGTAAAGTCTTTGCATTTTGAGGAGCGGAGCGCGCAGCCTGATAGGAGCCAAAGGGGATTTAGGAAGGTCAAAGCCCCTTAGATTGTTAAGAGTAAGTTGTTTTGTGACCCGCCCATGGTTCATGGACCATGGTATTGTAATAGAGAATGATATAAAAAGAAGTCATAGAGAGTGATGAAATTTATCTATCTATCAATGAATAATTTAAGTGAGCGAAAAAAGTTTGTTTTCTCTACTTAGGCGAAGGGGAAGGCTCCTGCATCTGTGTGCGCGGAGACCTTGGTAAGTCCACAACTAAGTGCGTGGGCCCCTGCAACTATGTGAGTAGGGTTGGAAGAGTATGTAATTGAAGATCTAAGCATAATAAAGGTTGTTTTGAAGCATTATCTATGTATTTGTGTGTTATGGTTTACTTTTGAAATTATTGTATGTTCGCTCTGTTTTTTGCAAATTATCACGAAAAATACTTAATGGATGTGTGAAAGGAGTAGATCTGTTTATTAACATAATGTTATGAATGTTGAGAACAATCGGTGAAGGGTTTGAATATGTTAATTGTTGGTTACTGTAATTTTTGGGTTTTAAGGGTTAGGGTTTGCGAAGTTCAGAATAAAACCTTAAGAGTAAAAGAAACACATCACATAGTCCTTTGGATGCAGAAACCTGGTTCTAGCATCCCCCAATACTACCTCAGGTGAGACTGCAGCCTGTGCTATGCTGGTTGTTGCTGAAAGGGCCAGTAGTGTAGGTTTTTGTTGGTTAGTGTAGCTAACTTTGAACCTGGGTCTTCAGGCTCACTTGCTCTACGCTCACTTGAATAACCCCTGATTGGATCTGCAATTCCCTCAGGCCCTGCTGCACCTTGTCCAGTTTCTGATGGTACTGGTCCTCAATGTGGTTCCAAATAGTCTCTGTTGCGTTGCAGACCACATCACCAATCTCATCTAGGTTCCCCTCCATGAGGACCAATGGTGGCGCACTTGTAGACTTGTCAGACTTCTGCTTCTTATGTGGTCCCGTGGAACTCCTCTTTTGTCTCTTCCTGACAATGAAAGGGGATTCCAATTCTACACCCCCTTCCTCTTCACCCTCTATCTCTACCTCTATATTGGTGTGCTCCTTTTCAGATTCACCGAGGTCAATAGTGGCCTGTGATGTGGTGGCAACTTTCTGCTTTGGCGCTTCTGTCTCTTTGGCAAGTACCTTTTCTTTTGGTGATTCTCTCTCCTTTGTAGAAGCCTCTTTTTGCTGTGTGACATTTTCTTTCACCGTGACCTTTTTCTTTCACAAAAACCTCCTGTGCTTCTTTCTTCTTATCTTTCTTTGTGGCTGTCGTAGCTGTGCCTTTGACATCCTTACTAGTTCTTGTGCCTGCGTCAGATAGGGTGAGACAGTCACTCGACCATTTACTGAAGACCCCCATAATGTCATCCTCGATGACCAAGTATGGCAACTTATGCCATGTACCTGTGGTATATTTCTTCACACGGATATATAGATTGTGAAAATCTGCCTTGAAATCAACGATATTAGCATATTGCACACGCAAGCTTGGTGATAACCGTGGTCATTGGTTAATCACCATTCTCAACTCAGATTCAAACATGACCTAGAATATATTTGTCTCCATGATGCGCTCAGGGTCTGATGCAGGTGGATCTCTAGACACTAGTGGCATGAAAAGGCTCAAAATTCGAAGTGGCGGAAAGACGATTAACTTGACATCAGATCGAAGTGCTCGTCGCCCTTATTCCAATGGTGTGAACGACACTTCAATCTGAGTCCGGATGAGGAAGATAGAGGTAGTCAAAGTTGGGCTGACTATTGCTAACCGGGTAGGATTAATGAAGACACAATTTGGAATTTTTCGGCGGATGAAATCTGGCCAACTCCAGTTAGATTTCGGGCGAAATTGTTGCCTGGTTAAAACCACTCCTTCGGTCAAAAATTCGATTTTTCAAAAGGGGCATATTGTTTTATATAACAAAAAAATATTAAAAAAAGGGGTGGCGGGCCACCAACCCTACCACCCCAAACTGTATCAAAGCAATGATTTAGTGGAGGGGAAAGCCACTACCCCTGGCCCCTCCCAAGGAACCCACACCACGAAGCCATTAACCATAAGTGAAGAGTTAAGGTGGTGGGCTGACCCTTGGGGCACGGACCCAACCACCAACATTAAAACGAAGGACCGTTGCAATAAACATGGGCCGACCCTTAGGGTGTGGACCCAGCCACCTCCGCCTATTAAAAAGGAATGCGGGCTGTTGGAGAGGAGGTAGGTAAGGTGGATGGGCCATCCAAGGCGGGCCCAACCCAACCTATTTTTTATTTAAAGAAATTGTTATGTAAAAAAAGGAGGAGGCATGGTTTGACTGCCTAACCTCCTCCATAATAACCAGACATCAAACCAACTAGGCCACAACGAATTTCTTGAGAAATCCATTACCATGGTTTTATTTGAATACAGTTCATTAGTGTGCCCACGCAGAGGAGGGAGCACACGTAATTCGAGGCATATTTTTGCAGGAGGGCCAGATTTTCACATTGTTAAGTTTTGACAAATTTTATATGCTTTCAACATTTCTCGACGCCACGAATGCAATGGCACTGTTCGTTTCTCCACCAGAGTTCTGCATTTTTCGGCCATTTTTCAGTATGGAGGTATAAAACTCCTTTTTTTGTAACTGATGCTTGTACTCTTCTTTCTCATGCCACTTAATGAATGAAGGCCTCCCCATTGATTGAGCAGGGCCCGGAGACATTGTCCAAGTCGGATGAACTCTATTATCAAGTCTTGTCATCTTCTTTCTTGCTTTATGTGTTTCTCCTCTTCTCTCATCTACACATTAACTTTCTATGTTAAGCTACAATTTATGCATGTAATTCTTTAACACATCTATAAGAAAAGGATCTTGGATCAAGTGGTATCAGAGAGGTCTTTGCGTTGATGTGAATTGCAGGCGTGAAAAATGGAACGTGTAGTGACAGAGGATGTAAAAGCAATGTACAAGACCATGCTCAAAATTTCCAAAAGGGTGGAAATGATGTATGAAACTCTACAGAAAGAGACAGAGGAAAATGAGTGATTGCAACTTTAGTTGCAAGCCATGGAAGATGCCTTGGAAGAACTGAAGCACAATAAGCAAAATCTTCAAACAGAGAACGATGAATTAAAGACGCTTCTACATGAAGAGAAAGAGGAGAAACATAATTTGCTACGATAGTTGCAAGCAAGGGACGAGGCCTTGGAAAATCTGCAGCGTGACCCATTTGATGTAAAATGTAATTCTTTAAATTCATGTATGTGTCCTGATGATGATTTCGCTATTTTCGAAAATCATACCACAGGAATTGGCTCCAAATTGTTGAATAAAATGGGGTATGAAGGAAAAGGATTGGGCGTTAATGGCCAAGGCATTGTCAACCCCATCAAAGTAGAAGAATTACCCCGTCATATAGGACTTTGGTGTGTCAGAAAGGAAATTGGGGAATGCACCGAGATAGCTAGCGAGCCACCAACAACAAATGATGAGAAGCCATCATCACTAATTTCCACATCGACAAAGGAGGTAAAAGATGTTGAATTCCTTTCGATTTCATCTTCACATAGTATGATTTCTGTTGTATATTTGGAGATCCCAATTACAGGGACAAACATGAGGTTCCTTACCAAGACGAGGCACAAGGAGGAAAAAAAATTGGTGTTAATAACCAAGGCATAGATCAACCAATGGAGGTTATGCAGAGACCTCAATTTGCAGGTTTGAGATACACCAAGGGAGAATGCCCAAAGGTGTCATATGCTTCTGAGACATCGTCAAAATCATCGAGGAAAGAAAATGACAGGAACACATCCCCATCATCCCATGGAAGTTTCCATTGCAAGGAAAGAGTTGAGGCAAGCTGTCATTCCCATACTTACACTAGGGATGACAAAGAAAGGTATAACCAGTTTCAATTTTCGAATATTCATTTTGATTATAATCATGTTGTTAAAGTTGAACGTAAATCACGGAATCGAAGAACATGTACCTTTTGTGGATTACATAACCATAGTTCTTCTAAGTGTTGGAAAAGAATAGTAGCACACAAAAGAAGGAGGCATGAAAGACCCTCTCAACAATAGGTAAAGAAACATGTTAAACAAATATGGATGAAGAAAACCTATTGCAGTCATTGCGATAGAAGTGGCCATCAAAGAGCCACATGTTGGAGGCTCCATCCAGAGCAGCACCTTAAAGACAAAGTGTCGGTGCATGAACTAGATGAAACAATTGTTCGACCATCGAATGCACCACAAGGAGGCGACCCATTCACCTTAATAAGTGAAAAATGATTTCTAGATATGTTAGTGTGTCATGGTCGTGCTTTTGTAAATCATTTGTTGCATTTTAAAATGTAAAAGTGATGATGTGTTTTCCATGACTTGTTCAACAACAATGATGTCTGGTCTTATTTTGAGTTGCATTTTAAACTCTGACAATGATGTCGTGTTTCCTTCACTTGTTAAAGCAAATAGTGTTTGGCCTTATCTTTGTAAATCACGTGTTGCAGTAATGATGAGTTTTCCATCACTTATTGAAGCAACAATGATATGTTGGCCTTGTTTTCGTCGCTGGGGTATTGTGTCCATCTTGTTGTAAACTTGACCACCGAGTATGTGTTATAAACTCGTAGCAAGTGTGGGACGCTTGGGTCATTAGTTGGTCATGAAAGTCAAGCATGTAATTTGCAAAACAATGTACTACAAGTTGCAGAGGTTGCAGGTGTCAGCTCATCGCTTAAGGCTCCGAAGAACAAAGGTGAAGGAGATGGAAGCGAGGCCTTTCATGACACTTGTGATGCAGACAAGGTAAAAAAAAGTTGCAGATTGTTTTTCATGCTTTTGGAGGACCAAAAGCTCCTTAGTGGGGAGGATTGATCCAAGTGGATCTCTAAACACCAGTGGCATGGAAACCGCTCAAAATTAAAAGTGGTGGAAAAAATATTAACTTGACATTAGATCGAAGTGCTCGTTGCCCTAATTCCAACGGTGCGAACAACACTCCAATCCGAGTTCGGAAGAGGAAGATAGAGGCAGTCAAATTTGGGTTGAATTTTACCAATTGGGCAGGATTAATGAAAACACGATTTGGAATTTTCCGGCGGATGAAATCCGGCCAACTTCGGCTAGATTCCAGGCAAAATTGTCACCTGGTTAAAATGACTCCTTCGGTCAAAAATCTGATTTTTCAAAAGGGGCATATTGTTTTATATAACAAAAAAATATTAAAAAAGGGGTAGCAGGCCACCAACCCCGCCACCCCAAACTGTATCAAAGAAATGACTTAGTGGAGGGGCAGGCCGCTACCCCCTGCCCCTCCCACGGAATCCAAACCACGATGCCATTAACCAAAAGTGAAGAGTTAAGGTGGTGGTCCGGCCCTTGGGGAAAGGACCCAACCACCAACATTAAAACGAAGGACCATTGCAATAAACATGGGTCGGCCCTTGGGGCGCGGACCCAGCCACCTGCGCCTGTTAAAAAGGAATGCAGGCCATTGGAGAGGAGATAGGTAAGGTGGGCAGGCCATCCAAGGCGAGCCCAACCCAATCTATTTTTTATTTAAATAAATTTTTATGTAAAAAAAGGAGGAGGCGAGGTTTGACTGCCTGACCTCCTCCATAATAACCGGACATCAAACCAACTGCGTCACAATGGATTTCTTGAGAAATCCATCACCATAGTCTTATTTGAATGCAGTTCATCAGTGCACCCAGGCAGAGGAGGGAGCGCATATGGTTCGAGGCAAATTTTTGCAGGAGGGCCAGATTTTCACTTTGTTAGATTTTGACAAATTTTATATGGTTTCAGCATTGCTCGATGCCACGAACACAATGGCGCTGTCCGTTTCTCCATAAGAGTTATGCATTTTTTGGCCATTTTTCAATATGGATGTATAAAACTCCTTTTTTATAACTGATGCTTGTACTCTTCTTTCTCATGCCACTTAATGAATGAAGGCCTCCCCATTGATCGAGCAGGGCCCAGAGATGTAGTCCAAGTTGGGCGAACTCTGTTATCAAGTCTTGTTGTCTTCTTTCGTGCTTTGTGTGTTTCTCCTCTTCTCTCATGTGCACATTAAATTTCTATGTTAAGCTACAATTTATGCATGTAATTCTTTAACACATCTATAAGAAAAAGATATTGGATCAGGGTCCTTCGTTGCCCACAATAAGGCAAATTTCAGGGCCTCACATAGGTTTGGATCATGTTGTGGGAAATGGCTTTCCTCGGGCGTCCTCCATGCCACTACCGCAGTCAACAGGAGCATCCACACGTAGTGGAATGCCTTTCCATCATCCTAGGCTTCGCAACAATCTTCCAAAAACTCATGACATAAATAGTTAGCCCAATTATATTGGACTCCTTTAGCACACTACGCAGCTAGATATACTACTAGTGCTGACACTTCATCAACATGGCACTTCCTCACGATATTCTCGGCCAATATTTGTGCAGCAAAATGCACGGTACCATTGGATACTAAGCTTATTGCATGGTTGCGTGAATTGTTCACCAACCTAAAGTCGCTCTTCATTTGGTCTACCAACTTCTTCTCTTGCGATTTCCCCACAACAGCATCCGTAGGGTCTACTCCTTGATACGAAAACAAGGTTATCCGGTGAATCAACATATCAGTGATTGGGGTGGGCCCTCCCAACCAAAGGCACCCATCATGAACCAACGTCAATAACTGACACACACAAACAATGTTGATGGTGCTGCGGCTAAAATGTGGCACCCATAACATGTTGAGCAACCCCGCACACTCAACTCCGGCCACCCACTTCATTGGTTCGAGCCATGTAACATATAACTCCTCATAGTAAACTTTCTTGGCATATTCGCATGATCTCCCAGGGCCCAGTCCTCCAATTTCAAAAATGGTATTCAAGCCAACATATTGCCCTCAAAAGGTACTTTCTTTGACATCAATGGTGTAGAGACCTGGAACTTCACCAACTCTAGGTCTTTAGTAACTTTGGCTGTGTATTTCCTAGGGGGTACATAAGGCAGTAGTCGGGTAATTGACACGACTTCATCTACATCAATCTCTTCGATCCCCATAGTCAAATCCTCCTCATCTAATTCCAAGGGTTCCATCAACTACTTGATCTTATCCATCTTACCCTTATGTCAAACCTTCGTTAGAATCTTACATGGAAACTGCCGCACCGGTGCTTTTCAGGGCTTCTTTTGCTTCTTTTGTCCTTGCTGCGGAGGCAGTGGGTTTAGGACTTGGTGACCTAGGAGCTGTGGTAGTTGTGGGTTGGGTCAGGTCGGGCTGGGTTGCATTCATTCTCTCCCAGAATATTTCACACTGCCACTCAGGTAAAGTTGTCTCCCACCTAAATCCTTGCTACGAAAAATTCTCTCGAATTTCTTTCCAATCCCCTCCAGACATGCATCAATTATCTTGGCGCAAACTAAAGCACAAAAACTTAAGGAAATTTCTTAGGAAACATAGTGTTCGAATGTGTAGTGGGATGTTGTATTTATAACACATTTTGAATTCAAATCCATCCATTCTTTCCAGATCTTCATCATTAATGCGATTTTGGCTGCAGATTTCCAAAGATATGCTCCTTAAATGCTCTCCCCCCACTCCTTTTAACAGAAAAATTACCATCCAATCATCTACATTGCTTCCAATGGTCACTTTTTGGCTAGGCTGCATGGGACCCACCATGCTAGTGCAACTCCTTCATCGTAGCTCTCCTCTGCACCTTTCTTCCAATCGTCACGCAACCCCCTTTCATCATTAAACTGTCCTTTTGGCAGCATAGTTTATAGTCCCATACTTCCTTGCAACTGCTTCGAGTACTAAGACTGTCCTGCTTCCATATAGTGATTGCACAGGGGTGGGATCACCCCTATACAACTTCAACTGGATCCCATTTATTTTCCATGGAAATAGCTCATCGTTCAGCTTCGCGAGCTGAACTGCACCTCCATTCGTAATTTCCTTGATGATATATGGCCCCAACTAATGCATCTGAAATTTTGCGGGAAACTTCGTAAACTTACTATCATACATTAATACTAAATCTCCACTTTTAAAGGGGTGTTTCTTAATGTGGTGATCATGCCATGCCTTTTGACGAGACTTCTGCACCTGCTGATGAAAACCTGCCGGAAAGCGATCTTCTTCTAACTCAATTATCTTCGCGAGGCGTTCTTCCATAGTATCCCGATCTTCCATCTTTGTGGTTGCAACAATCCACAAACTGGGCACAATATACTCCATCGTCATTACTCCCTCTTGTCCATAAACCAACCTAAATGGTGTTTGTTCAGTCAACTTCTTACAAGTAGTTTTATATGCCCAAAGAATAACTGGTATGCACACATCCCAAATCGTTCCTATTTTCATTGTAAATCTTCATCAAAGCACATTCTAGAATTTTATTAAAGGCTTCCACTGTACTGTTCTCTTGAGGATGATACAACGTACTTTTCTGATGATACATATGGAATTATTCTAGTAGAGTAGCAGTTGTTTCATTTAGGAAGTGCGAATGCCTGTCGCTCATCAAATTCTTAGGATAGCCAAACCAAGACAAAATATATGCAAATATGAACTTCGTAGCTATAGTCGCGCTGCAATCCTTCACGGGTTACACCTCAACCCATTTGGTCAAGTATTTAGTTGTTGTGATGATGTATTGCACTCCTGTCTTCTTTCCTGGTGGCTGAATTGGTCCCACAAAGTCTATTGCCCACTTATCAAATCGTTGTAATGATACTTGCGGGTTTAGAGGCAATTCATCCCTTCACGACGACGTCCCTGTCGTCTGACATACATCACATGCCCTACAATATTCTTTGGAATCCTTGTTTACAGATGGCCACCATATCCCTACTCGTAGGATCTTATGTGCAGTTTCTATGCCAACATAATGCCCTCCAACAACTCCTCCAAGTGCTTTAGCGTGGATACTTTTTCTTTCATAATCTGGTACATATCTAAGAAAAACTTCGTTCGATCCTATTTTATATAAGTGCCTTGCAATCACAGAAAACTCCACACCCTTGACCACCAATTCTTTCTTCTGTTGTGTCGTATACCCTTCAAGATTTGTACCCATAGACAAAAATTGGATGATATCTGCAAAGTGTTCATACGCGACATGCACAACAAAGAGTTGCGCATCAGGAAATCCTTCATTAATACTTGTAGGTTCTTCACCATTCTTAATTCATGAAAGGTGATCTAGTCCAACATTCAATCTCCCTAGCTTCACAACTACTTCAAAGTTGTACTCCTGAAATAACAACAACCACCTACAAAAACCCACCCAACACAGACTTGTTGACCGGGTATTTCAGAGTGGAGTGATCTGTTTACATTTTGAAGTGTGCACCCAACAAGTATTGTCTGAACTTCTGGAGTGCATACACCATCACCAATCCTTTGCGCTCCGTGGTCGAGTAATTCTTCTCTGCCTTAGACAACTTCCTGCTCGTGAATGCAATCGGATGGTCGATATCACCTGCATCTGGTTGGGTTAACACTACCCCTAACGTTGTGTAGGACACATCTACATGTACATGGAATTCTTTCATCCAATCAGGGAACACTGAAATAGGTGTTGTGACCATCTTTTCCTTCAATACATCCAAGATTTTCTGGGAATCATCATCCCAACAAAATGTTGCATCCTTATTCAATAATTTTTCAATGGGCATAGTGATCTACGCATGTGCCTTGATGATTTTTCTATAGTATTTTGTATGTCCCAATGTTTCACGCAACTATTTTACATTCCTTGGAGGCTCCAGATTGATAATTACTGCAATTTTAGTAGGGTCCACCATTAACCCCTGCTTCCAAACAACAAGTACCAAGAGTATCCCATATGGCACACAAAAAATGCACTTCTTTAGATTAAGGGATATCTGATACTTCCTGCAAGTATCCAGCATCACGCAAATACTAGCAACATGCCTCTTCATTAACCCAAACACTGTCTAGTCATCAAAATAAACTTCCAAAAACTTATGAATAAATTCTTTCAAAGCTGTGACTACCACCCTAGAAAATATCATTGAGGCATTCTTAAGTCCAAAAGACATAATTGTGTACTGAAAGCGGCCCCACTCTGTGGCGAAGGTAGTCTTACTTTGATCTTCTGGCGCGATCTTGATATGGTGATATCTAGAGAATCCATCTATAAATGAATAAGCTTCTTGACCTCTAACATTCTCCAATACTTCATCTATGAAAAATGTAGGGAATGGATCATGGACATAAGGATCATTCAGCTTCCTTAGGTTTAAGCAGATTTAGATTTTTCCCTTCGTCTTCCTTTCCTAAACCACCATAGGACTAACCCAAGCCAATTATTCGACAGGCTCAATAATACCTTTTGCCAACATCTTATCCAGTTTTTCATGCACTTTCCCCCTGTAATTAGGATTCAACTGATATGGGCACTGCTTTACCGAATTTTCATCTAGCTTCAGATTGATCTTGATAACACCCATATCACCTACTATCCCCTTCAGATCAGAGAACTTAGTTGGAAACAAGTCATGATATTCCCGTAATAGCTCCGCGACTTTGTCAACAATGTCTTCGTCCCAGTAGTCGCCTATATTTGCGAACTTAGGATATGCGTTTGACCCAATGTTCACTTTCTTAGTTTTCAAGGGTTTTGAGATGTCAGGAACTTTTTCCTTAGGCCCCACGACTTCGCGTTGTCCTTCTAACTCAGGAATATTTATGTTCCTGGGATCTTCCTCACCTTCTTCTGTGGTCACATTGTAGCATTCTAGAGCATGGCGCAGCTGTGTACCCCAGTCTGGTTGTACCCACATGACAGGTTCTGCAGGCATTTTGAATATTGAAACCTTGATCTCCTGTAATGCTTCTTCAATACACTCATATCCACCCTCAAAACTGAAAGTTAACAAAAAAATTTCCTTCAGAACTTCCCACTCTGCAGTTCCGTGTCATAACTCTGTTTCTAGATAACACTTCATTGGAATAGTATCCAAAGTGTGGCAGAATATGTGAACCCATTCAGGATGTGGTTCCTCTCCCCATGCTCTTGTCCATGAGCTAGATTCTCCTATGGATCGTCCTTCCCTGTATGTTTTTTAGTCATGTGGGTATTGGAATACCCACATCATAGCTTCATCATCCTAAGATATTCCTTCAAGTCTGCAAAGTTGTTCTTATGTGCACCCCACTATCTGGCAGGCGTAGCTCTTAACACAATGTCTAGTGCCTAGAGTTGATGTTCCTCCAATACATCCCTTTCAAATTTGTCCAGAATTAAATTTACATCATCTAAGACATCATAATGCGATAAGTTGCATACCTCAGTGGATATACACAAAAGTGACTTAGTAAGCTTGTTGCATCACAACTGTTGGGAACGGGTCCGCTGGGGTCAATTTGGGGTTAAAAGCCCAAGTTTTGCTGCAGAAGGCCCAAATTTTGTAGAAAATAATGTAAAGTCTCTGCATTTTGTGACCGTGGAGCGTGTAGATGCAAGCAGTCAACAAGGGTTTTCCGCCCTTAGTTTAGATAGTTGTGTCAGCTTGATGAGATCCGCTCTTGGTCCGCGGACCATGGGATTGTATAAAAAGGGAGTCTTAGAAGAGTCTAAGGTAGCTAAATGATAAGTTTTGGGAGAGTTCAGAGTAACTTTATGGGTCTGTGAGAGCTAAGAGAGAAGAGTCTTTTCCTAGGAAGAGGCTCTACAACTGAGTGCGCAGAGGCCTAGGGTAGAAGTCCACAACCGAGTGCGCGAACCCCTGCAGCTGTGTGCACAGGGTAGTCAGAGTTTGTACTGGAAATCTAGATTATCAATAAAGAGTAGTATTTTGGAATTATCAATAAACAGTAGTATTCTAGAATTATCCGTGCATGCGTTATTTCACTTATGTTATGAAAGTGCGATTATGTTATGTTGAATACTAGGGTTATGAATTAATGTTATATTGATGCGTGAATCCATATATTTTACTTTTTCATATGAACGCAAGTAAGAATATTTGTTTACGCGAAGATAACCATAATGCATGTTAAAGTTAACCAATACTTAAGCAAATATTAGTAAGTACAGAAGTAATAGTAATTATAGATGCACGTAAGTGCCTAATCTATCTATTTAGGGTCCAAGAAAGATGAACGGAGGCTTTCGCGGAAGCTTGAAGGATGAATAAGAGGGGTACTTTGACAAGCCCTAAAGGGCTTCTTGGTCTACATGGAGGAAGGGTTAGGGAAAATATCTGACATCACAACCATCTTAGGGTGCGAAAACTTGGTTCCTACATCCCTCCATACTGCTTTCGGTGAGACTTCATTTCGCGCTCTGCGGATTGATGCCGAAAGGGCCAATAGTGTAGGGATTTTCTTGGATGCTTAACACTAAACCTGGGTCAGGGCCCATCAAGCCAACAAATGGTTACGTTGCTAGGACTAGATCTAAATAACGAGATGTGTGATGTCATATCATTGGAATCCAATTGAGAAAGCGGTCGAAGACTGGTTGGATAGAAAGATCCAGGAATTCGTGATGCAAGAAAATAAGAATCCGTGAATGATGAAAGAACAATGGTTGGACAAATATCTATACACAGAGATACACGAAATCTTCTTTTGTTCCTTCCCTGTTGAATTATACGAGTGGATCGCGAAGTTGGCAGATGACCAAGGGAGGTGGAGGCTTGACGGTCTGATTGTTTGGACCCTAGAGTTAGTACGGAAATTGGAAGCCTATGAAGATAAGATCATGCACGCTATCGATCATTGGTTTGATTGTATCATAGGAGGGTTTGTGATAGAATTCATGGTCAATACTTTGATCAGTTACAGCGAAGCAGAGCGCTGCTTCATCAAAGAGCTGCGAGGTAAGTATTTGAAATCGTTAATACTTGGATTAAGATGCTCTTGTGTGAAAATCAAGTTATGTAGTTACATTGATGTTTGGGGTTACGTGAAGTGGAATGACTTTTAGGGATGGAGGAAAAAAAGGCCGTGAATATAGCCTACTGATTGAACCTCCTCTAAGTGACGACGAGGGAGTAGCACAGGCTTCTACGCTAAATGCTATTCAGTTTATAAGACAAGGGTTCCTGTGAATACCTCATCCACCCACACCACCTCCATCTTCACCCCCACCACTTACACCCTCACCCACACCACCACCACCATTCAACAAGGCGAAATCTGTAAAGCTACCTGTGTTCAAGGGCGTGGGAAATGAAGATCCTGACCAGTTTTGGTTCTTCGCGAAGGCTATATGGGAATCTCAGGGTATCATGGATGATCAAATGAAGAAAGCGAAATTGGTTAGTGCTTTGCAGGACCATGCACTGACCTAGTACGTTAAGTACTGCATTGATAATCTGACATCCACATTGGCAGGTATCTAGACTGCGTTGAATAAGGAATTTAATAGACCTAAGTCTGAGGAGCAATCAATTGTGGGATTCAAGGAGATCATGATTAAGCCTGGTGAGACACCTTGGGATTTGGATCAGAGATTGAAGTGTACGATTCGTGAAGCCAACATGAATCTGACTGATGGCAGCACCGCGAATGGTTTGTAACCTCGTTCCTACCTCATCTAAGGGTTGCACTATCACAATAGAAGATTAGGACCCAGGTGGAAGCTGTGGAAATCGCGATGAGATTGCACGAGACAACGATGCAAGATGCTAACCTAGGAGTTTAGCAAATTCATGCCCAGTTGCAGAACCTTTGCCTCGAAATGCAAAGTCTGAAAAAAGGCAGAACAGCTCGGCCAGAGGTGAGTGAAGAAGTGTGGTGCCTAAAGTGAAAAAGCAAGGGGCATGACAAAGATCACTGTCTAGTTTTCGCAAATTATGTTGCATCAGGGGGACCAATGCCTTTGAGGCCGGAAGCTGTAGAAGGGCCAAGTGTAGGGCCCGTGCTATGGTGTGTTATCGTACAAAAATGACGACAACTCTTCTGCAACTTCTATCAATCTGTGGGTCATGATGAGCGCAATTACAGGAGTTACGAATTAATGATGGACAAGACACCTACATATAGGGTACAGGCAGAAACATGGCCTCCTGACCAAGGTGCTGGAAGAGCACGGGGCGAGTATCAGGGGCATGGATGAGGCCGAGGGGGAGGAGGACCTGGTACAGGTCGAGGGTAGGTTATTTTTTACGATTGTGGAGGACCAGGACACTACGCGCGAGACTGCCCGAATCTAATGCGGCTATCATGTCGCTATTGCACTCAATTTGACCATGCGACGGAGGATTTCCCTATATTGTTAGCTAAGATATGCAAGAAGGGGGCACAACCTCAATAACCAACTCAGAACCTGCAGATGATGTGGGCTGAGCCTTGCGAGGAAGACCCTAAGGTAAATATTGTGCTGGGAGTGGAGCGACGACTAGTGAGGATAAGGGGAAGCAGCCTGAAGAAGGGGAGTGGGTCTGCAAAGCACCAGAAAAGGAGACCGGTTTTGATCTAGAATGCGTGAAAGAAACATTTATGGAAGTGAAGAAAAGTTTCGCTGAGGCCTCTACCTCAGGGAGTCAAGAGAAGCCGGCTGAAGAAATGGACCTGTCCATGATTACCACGTTCTTGGAGACCTACATGAAACTGCTTCGCGATAGCAAGGCTATGAAGGGACTGCAGGCGCTGACTAATAGGTGCGCTGGCAAGAAAACTGCTACTGACGAGCCGCAGGTAGTTAGAAAGCTTGGTAAGCATAAGGCAAGAACTGGATGTGAGATGAGACTCACCGCGCAGACAGGAGAATATGAAATGGACCAAGTTATCTTGGACCTAGGGTTCGATGCGAATGTTTTTCCAAAACAGACATGGGAAAAAATGGGGAGAAATACGCTATAGTGGTCTCCAATTTAGTTAAGGATGGCGAATCAATAGAAAATCATCCCACTGGGGAGGTTGCAGGGCGTAACAATTGATATTGAAGGCGCGAGCGCACTAGCCGATTTTGAACTGATAGAGATTGTGGATGACAACAATCCCTACCCCGCACTCCTTGGGATTGATTGGGCCACTGATATGAATGGGGTAATCAATATGAAGAAGCGAAATATGATATTTGAGAAGAAATCGCTCCGCGTAGTGGTGCTACTAGACCTTGCAGAAGGACCGTGCTATATTGAACCAGTCCGCGATTAGGAAAGTGATGAAAATTTGGACCAGATTTACAAAATAACAACGCGAGATCGGGATTCGGTGAATCTGTCAACAGACGAACCTATTACATGGGACCGCGAGAGATCCTACACATCAGATTCAGATGAAGAATTGGGGCACTGGCATATTCGACTACATGAAGTATCTATGCTATGTTGTAATATGATGACCAATTTGTTTTGTTTTGTATCATCAGAGGTAAGAAATCTGCCTTACTATGATGGGTTAACTGATGTTGATCACTTTTTGGATGCATTTGAAAGGGAGGTACTAGAAAAAAGTCATTTTGAGGCATTAGATTGGGCGATGTGCGCTACACCCGCAAGATGGTGGGGTACGCACAAAGATAGTTTTGATGATTGGCACGAATATAGGAGGATGATGAGGGCACACTTTGGTCATCCGAAGGTGTGATTAACAGAAAAATATGATGGGAGAAATGATTCATGTGACCACTTGGCCAAATGGACTGATGTATACGGAGTGAAGCCTCAGTTGGAGCGGGTCCATCTATTTTGTCATACCTTGGATGTTATACCAATGAATTGGTACTTGGAGATAGAACTTCGCCATGGCACCGAAGAATGGGATATTTTGCGCCAAGGATTTTCGATGACGTTTAGTTTTGAGGATGGATTTGAATCTATCGATGAAGCGTTACAAGAGGTTAAGACAACAATTTTTAGGATACTTAAGGATCCTCTAGATTTGATTCTACCTGGTTGGACTACCTAGCCGAGCTACGCGTTGGAGTGCTACAATGTAATAGCGGAAGAAGAAGACGAAGACCCGAGGAAGCTTAATATTCCAGAGATTGAAGGACACCACAAAGTTTAAGGACCGCAACTAGAGAACCCAAACATAATCGAGCCGCTGCTAAAAACCAAGTAGGCGAACATTCGCACAGAGGAAGACCCAAAGTTTGCAAATATTGGGGACTACTGGGACGACACAGCAGTAGATAAGGTCTCCAAACTACTCTGCGAATATCAAGATCTGTTTCCCATGAAGATTTCAAATCTAAAAGGGATAATAGGGGACCTGGGTGTCATGAAGATCACCCTAAAACTAGATGCGAAACCTATGAAGCAAAGAACTTACCGCCTTAATCCAAAGTATAAAGAAAGGTTTCGCTTAGAATTAGACAAGATGCTCGTGACATGTATTATTGAACTAGTGGAAGAATCTGGTTGGGTGAGCCCAATAGTGGTTTAGGAAAAGAAGCAGAAGGAAGAAATAAGGATATGCGTAGATCTTAGGAAGTTGAATGATGCTTGCATGCATGATCCCTTCCCAACTCTGTTCACCGATGAGGTCCTAGATAATATTGGCGGCCAAGAAGCATATTTTTTCACTGATGGATTCTATGGGTACCATTAGATCAAGATCGTGTCGGAGGTATGACCTTTGCTACTAAATGGGGATGCTTCTAGTATACGGTGATGCCTTTTGGGTTGAAGAACGTGCCGATGATCTTTTCGCGCTTAGTCATCACGACGTTCAAGGATTTCATTCACAAATTTCTGGAGGTATACTTTTACGATTGGACAATGTTTGGATTGGTAAAGTGCCATGTCTAAAGTGTGTGCTTGATGCTAGATACATGCCAAAGGTACCATATCGTGCTAAATTTGAAGAAATGTTTGTTTTGCGTCCCTTTTGGGATCTTGCTGGGCCATGTGGTATGCAGACAAGGCTTGATGGTAGACCCTATGAAGATCACGGTCATAATCAATTTGGAGGTGCCAAGGAGTGTGAAATAGCTGCGTGCAACATTGGGGTGTATGGGATACTATAGGAAATTCATCGAGAGCTATGCCCAAATCACCGTGCCAATGGAAAAGCTGCTAAAGAAGGATGTTATGTTCTGTTGGAATGAAGAATGCCAGAAGAGCTTGGATGTGATAAAGGAGAAAATGGTCACTGCGCTGATCCTAGTCTAACCGAATTGGAAAAAGGAGTTTCGTGTGCATGTGGACGCATCATGTATTGCACTAGGAGAAATATTGACATAGGCTAGTGAGGGAGACTTGGATCACCCTATAGTGTTCGCAAATAGGAAGTTATCCAAAGTGGAGAAAAATTATTCCACGATAGAGTGCAAAGGACTAGATATGATGCATGCGCTCCAGAAGTTCATGATTTGTTGGGTGAGCATTCTAATATGTATACATACCATTCTGCATTGAAATACCTGGTCAACAAGCCTGTGTCGGGGGGGGGAAGATATCCAGGTGGTTGTTGTTGTTCCAAGAGTATGACTTTGAAGTTATTATGAAACTAGGACGATTGAATGCAGGACCTGATCACCTGTCGCGCATTGAAATTGGCAAAGAGCCTACTAATTTGGAGGAAGGACTGCCTGACACGTAGCTCTTTGCAATGCACGTAGTAGATAACCACTTTGAAGATATTATACACTTCTTGACGATAGGTACGGCTTTGGAAGGATATATAAGCCAACGAAAGAAGGAATTGGTGGTGCACGCGACAGAATTTTCTGTCATTGCAGGGCACTTGTACAAAATGGCATCAGATGAAATATTGTGACATTATGTGCCAGAGTTTGAACGAAACAAAATCCTCACTGAGGCTCATGGTGGAGCCATGGGTGGTCATTATGTAGGAAAAGCAACAATGTAGAAGGTTCTATGCATTGGGTTGTTGTGGCCGACCTTGCATAAGGATTCAAAAGTGTATTGTAGGGCATGCAACGCATGCCAAAGGACTAACAGACCCTCGCGTAGGGATGAGCTGCCACTGAATCCACATATATTGCTACAACTCTTGGAGAAGTGGGCAATGGACTTTGTAGGACCAATTTTGCCTCCAGGAAAGAAGACGGGTGCGCGATACATCATCACCGCGACTGAGTACTTAATTAGATGGTCAGAGGCGCAACCTGTGAAGGATTGTACAAGCAGACAATAACCAAATTCATCTTTGAGTACATACTGACAAGGTTTGGCTATCCAAAAATTTTAATGAGCAGTCGTAGTACACACTTTTTTAATGAGATGATTAATGTGATGACAGAGGAATTTCAAGTTTACCATCAGAAGAGCATGCCATATCATCCACAGGCTAATGGGATAGTGGAAGTGTTTAATAAAATATTGGAGAGCACGATCACAAAGGTTTGCAATCCTCAAAGAAATGATTGGGATGTTCACGTGCTCACAGTGCTATCGGCTTATAGAACGACTTGCAAGAAGTTGACTGGACAAATGTCGTTCAGACTGGTTTATGGCGTTGAAGTTGTGATGTCGATGGAGTACATTGTACCTAGTCTACGCATAGTGGCATTCACAAGAATGGTGGATTGCGAAGCCCTGGAGGAGAGGCTCGTGCATCTAACAAATCTTGAATAAGATAGGTTTCTAGCTGGATTCCATCAACAAGTTCAAAAGGAGCGCGAAAAGGCATGGCACGATCGACACATCAAACTACGCACCTTCAAGGTAAATTATTTGGTTCTATTATATGAGAGTAAGTTTGACAGATTTCTAGGAAAATTTCAGATGCATTGGCTCGAGCGATATGTCATCAAGGATATTACTGATGGTGGAGCAGTTCAGTTGGTAAAATTGAATGCAGAACCATTCCCAGTGTGAGTGAATGGTAGCTGATTGAAGCCATACACTGATGATCCGGCTAGATGACTACATGAGGGAAGCACAGTCTTAGCGCTCTAGGCACCTGAAAGGAGGCACAAGACTATAAACTACAGTGCCTGGGTTGGGGATTTGTGCGATTGGGGAACTGCACGGAATGAAGGAGTGTCACAACATAAGCAAAAACACGTTGGGAGCTGTGCTATCCAAGAAGGGACTACGCAGGGCAACCAGAAAGTGATTGTTATGGTCACTGTTCATGACTTGATAGTGGGAAAATGGATAAATGGACCCCCGAGGGGGGGGGGGGGGGGGGGGGGGGGCGGTGACATTTAAGTCAGAATTTAAGGGAAAAATCTGTGAAAATTTGCCGCCAATCCAGCATTTATGAACGAATTTTGGGGGGAACGATCGGATTTGAATTCGAAAATGCCTATAAATTGTATGTGGCTGCCTAGCGAAAAACACTTGGCATTTTGAGAGTTAAGGTGTTGAGCTCTCAGGCACGTATGAACTATGAGTACTTTGAAGCTTTGATAACGAGTTCAACGTTTGAGAAGTTGCCAAAAGAAACATAGGAGTTATTGTCTATTATCATATCGACGCCCGTAGAAACAACGATTGTTGGAGAAGCAATGGCAGTTAAGGGAACAACCCCAGAAGTAGAAATGACAACTGAGGGAGCTGCTCCGGAGGTTATGAGTGTCGAAGTACTGACAGAAGTGCCTAAATCATCAAGGTCGCATAGGCCGAGGCCTACGCCTACCAAAGAGGGTCCAAAAGCAAAGAAAGATAAGTAGAAAGCGCCACAGCCGGTGTGCGTATCACCTAGAAAGCACTGACAAAAGGAAAATCCCACCATGTAGGAGAAGGGAAAGCTAGTTGACCTGGAGCCTGAAGAGGATGTTGAAGAAATCCATATGGATGAGGAAGACATTGACATGGAGGCAGAGGACGTTGACATTGAGGGGTCCGACCCTATCTCTAAACTGCCTGAGTACATTCCTCTGCGCAAAGGCAAGACAAAGGTTCCGAAGGACATTGATGAAAACAAGACCCCGCTGCATACACCCTTGTTGTCAGACAAAATCGTCTTTGAAGGACCTTAAAGCACTTTCCCCACTTAGCGACAGATCAACTCATGCGTCACATCTTCTATAAAGACTCTTGTGTGACCACGCTAGAGCCAAGAAAGTGGGTAAAAGGGGTGGATAAGGCTGTTCTGTTAAACATGCTATGGGTATCGCATTACAAGCGCATTCTGATAACCATGATAGTGATCAAGCAGCTGTTGTGCTTGGTGCACAATGGGTGCATGTGGCTAGAGGATCTGATACCGATCACTGACATGCTGATCCATAGGATCAATCAGCTATCGCATGTAGGAGAAAATATGGCCATGGAATTTGGCGGAAAGATAGGTGAACACGACCTCGCCGAAGTAATGAAGGATAAATTTAAGCTCGCTAAGAAGCCGTGCGGCTACTCCATCACTAGCATAACCAACCCCACAGTCAAGGTAGCTGCCCAGATCCTGGCATGAAAGATTATAAGGAAGTGTCACGTAGATGAAGTGTCGACACCAGTAGTGTCATTAGAAGCCTAGTGTGCGGAGGGTGTACAGTTCAACTGGGCGCACTACCTCTGCAGTGAGTTCCTCGCGAACTGCAGAGAGGTGCAGGATCAAAGAAAAACGTTTCACTATGAATGGCTGCTGCTGTCCATAGTGCTAGTTGTGTGGAAGTTACCAGAGGATAGTTAGTTTCCTCCGGTCGTGTAGGACGTACCAGAAGCAGTGAAGTTCACTTCCCTCTAGGTTATGAAGGACCCCCAAAGGGTCAATGACAACAAGGTTTTTTGGATCTTGATGGAGTTGAATATCCACATGGCCATCAACCACAAGCCATGGTTGTCACCGACAGTTTTTGATCAGCTGACAGAGTATGTGGAGTTCAAGGAGGACTTCCACCATGTCTCCATGCATGCAAGGATCCTGAACAAAAATGTATGACATTCCATACCTAGCCATAGACGACACGATCGTAGTTGTCCTCGACCACTGGATGGCAGAATGGTGCACCACTTCGGACTTGACAGCTGGGTCTAGCAAGTGTGTAGTGAAGCGAAAAAAGGAAGAGGCCAAGTTGAAGATGGAACAATTGGCCGAAAAAAGGAAGAAGGAGGCGATGATAAAACCAAGGCGGAGTGCATTGCTGCGAAGCAAACAGGAAGACAGGAAGAAGAGGAGGAGTGCGGCTCTAACAGGAGTCAAAATTCCCATTACCCGGAAACAGAGGAGGAAGACCAGCAATGAGAGCAGGGAGGAGTGGACCGAGAGACTACTCCATTCTGGATTAAGCGCACCAGGGAATAGGAGAAAGTAGGGACGTGGAAGAAGTCCAAGGCTAGCAAGACTTCCCTCGACCTAATCACCTTGACTGAAAGTGATTTGAATGAAATAGGTGATGCGGTAAGGGATGCGACTGTAGAAATGCTACAACTTTTCAAGTAGCAGTAGGAACAGGCCTTGGGCACCATTCAGATGGGTCTGTGTGAGCTGCAGATCCAAGCATCGCAGGTACATACTAGTGTGGGACGGAGCAGTGCGATGTTAACTAGTTTGGTGCCCAGAACCTTAGAAGCAGTAGGGATGGTGCGCACACTAGATCCCCGGGCAATATCACTACTAGATGGAGCACTGACTACAGAAGAAGAAGTTAACAAGGCCACTGTCAGTGCCCTCAAGGGGGTTGGACTCAATTTGGCCACACTTCCAAGTGATGCCTTTCATACTTTGCAGGGTGGTGTGATCGCGGAACTTCGGGCCTGTGAATAGCACACGCTGCACATTATTAGTGAGTAGAGGGTGAACAACGCTCAGATGGCTGCATAGAAGAACTCTCTTATTGATCTCTTTAAGGCCACCACGGACAAGAATGAGTGCATGACGAAGGTAGTGGCTGAGGCATGCAGGTTTGTCCCAGAACTAGACATTTTCGAAGATGAGCCAATGGATGTGAGAATTCAAAAGCTCGCTGCTGGAGTGCGCACAACGAGAAAAGAGTTGGCAAAAGGTTCAGTTTGAAATGAACCTTAAGATTGTAGATCTTGAGTTTAAGGCCTAGCCTTAGACTCTGCTAGCAGTCAAAGAACAATGCGAGGCAGCTGTTAAGGATGTCGTTGCAGCAATAGATAGCGTAGTAAAGGATTGCACTGCGCTCTTCAAGTAGTTTCTCGAAGTAGTCACTAGCTTACAAGAGGATCCCAATGTGCAAAGGCTGGAAACAGAGGCACTGGACATGCAACAACGATATGATGAGGTTAAAGTGACAGTGTGCACTATCGCCATTACCCAAAGGCTAGCGAAGCTGCAGGAAGCAAAGGCACTGAAAGAGCAAGTGGACGCAACATAACACAGGGAAGCATTATTAAAGGCTCGGTTGAAGCCTTGGCTAGACGAAGAATATGTGCTCATGACCACCATTGAAGGAAAACTGTATAGTCTGCAGGAAATGCAACAGAAGGTAAAGGTAGGTGGCACAGGGCTAGCGATAGAGTAGCTGGTCGATCAGATGAAGTAGGCGGTACCACAATGCACTGCCGAAGTTGCAGTGGTACAAGTGGAGCTCGGAGGTCTTCGCGACAAGATCCCCATGCCATCAGAGTGACTCGAGAGCAAGTCACCAGATTTGTGTTGGGGGTCTTTTGGGAACGGGTCCCCTAGGGTCAATTTTGGGGTTAAAAGCCCAAGTTTTGGGGTAGAAAGCCCAAATTTTGTAGAAAATAATGTAAAGTCTCTGCATTTTGTGACCATGGAGCGTGAAGATGTAAGTAGTCAAAAATGGTTTTCTGCCCTTAGCTTAGATAGTTGTGTTGGCTTGATGAGATCCGCCATTGGTTTACGGACCATGGGATTGTATAAAAAGGGAGTCTTAGAAGAGTCTAAGGCAGCTGAGTAATAAGTTATGGGAGAGTTTAGAGTAAGTTTATGGGTCTGTGAGAGCTAAGAGCGAAGAGTCTTAGCATAGGAAGAGGGTTTGCAGCTGAGTGCATAGAGGCCTACGATAGAAGTCCGCAACTTAGTGCGTGGATCCCTGCTGATCTGAATTTAAACAGGAACGCAATAAAATACAGAGATAACCATATACACAAAGATGCAGCGGAAATAATGCTTCATTTCATTAATGGAAAATACTGAAATATGCTTACAACCAGAAATGGAAATAAACCAGCTAGGGCGATGTAGCTACTCTGAGAGAGATGTGGTGGTACTGCCTTGGAAACTATTCCGACTTGGTTACAAAATGAGGCTCAAGGCCTTTTAAATTGAGAAAAATGGAAAACCCTCACATTCCAAAACCTAACCCTAAAAAGAAAACGCCAAATTGTGGGCCCCGTTTGGGTAAATTGGTACATCAATTTCCCGGGGTCGTAACTTTGGCATACGATCTCCGTTTGACGCGTATGATAGCTCGTTAGAAATATCTATTCGAGAACTACCACTTTGGGAAGGGCAACATCGGTCCATGGACCCATGTTGCCCCCAGATTTCCCAAAAAGCGTTGTTTAGGGCCGCAAAACGGCTCCGGAAGTTCAGGACCCGAAAAACTGCTAAAAATAGTAAACTGTGCTACAATTTAGGAAACTGAAAAAGATGAAAGAGACAATTGTGGGGGTTAAAATGGGATAGGTGGGTGGCCACCAACATCCACCTGGATCATTCCTCCCCCCTTAGGAAGCAATGGTCCCCATTGTGTTGAGTTCGTCCATCTGTTGAACTTGTCTTGCAATCTCTGATGTGTCCAGTAATGGTGGGAAGCATGGTCGACGACAGTCCACATTGAACACTTGGTGCAGGCGAAGGAATGATGTGCGCCAAAGCATTGTTTCCCGTAGCCTCGATACTGGTGTAAGGACCATGTCGGAGTGGTCGTATTTTCTGATGGGCTCTTGTAAGGCATTCTTTTTGCAGAAGTAACCAAACTTTGTCGCCCACCTGAAACTTATGTGGTACCCTTGTGGGTGAGGAGAAGTTGTTCCTGTGTTCTGTCATGACCGTATCCCTTTGCTGCTGCTGCTGCTGCATGGAGGAACCCTTTGCGGGGGTCATGGATGTAGCAACGATCTTCCCCTTACTTTCGGAGCGAACCAGACAGAAAATAAATTTCCTAGTCTGTGATATGAGCTTGCTGCCTTTCTTAGCATTGATCAAAGAGGTGGCGGTAGGTGGGGCTACTTCTGGTATCCTGTATAATGAATTATTCAAAGAAATAATGATAGCACGAGGTCTTGACTCATACACAACATGTCGCCTCCACAAGTATGGTTGGCCTAATAATACATCACAAACATCCAGAGGTGTAACATCACACAATACCTCGTCTGTGAAGGGCTTGATGCTGTAGGGAAGGCGACACTGCTGGCGGACTTTGAGATCTCGTCCTTCATGAAGCCACCCGATACTGTACGGATGTGGGTGTGATGTAGTCGGTAGGCCCAACCGCTTCACGCCCTTTGCTGAAATAAGGTTCTTTTGGCTGCCACTGTCGACAATGAATTGCAACAGCGAACCCTTCACCCACATCTGTGAGTGGAAAAGACGTTCCCCCTCCTCTGGATCTTCGGGCTCATTTTTCTGGATCTTCGCAATGGCAACAGTGGTGCTGGGATCCGCATCAATGATCTGCTTCCCTTTGCCATTCCCCTTGTCGGGTTCTGGCTTCGAGTCAGAACATGTATCTGATTCGGAAGCCTTCAACTCAGCCACTAGCGACTGCTTGGTCCGACACTCACTTGTGTTATG
>APFE031327673.1:0-41838 GCA_000404065.3 Pinus taeda
ATATATATATGAAACGTGTTCTAGTATTGTGTACGCCTACGCCTGTGTGTATGGTATAATTAAGTTAAATCTTGTGTTCAAGCTTGTTGATCCAAATATCATGCATCTGTTATATGTAAATGTTTGTTAAAGACAGCATGCAGTGCAAAGGAAGATTCTGATGATGATGGAGAGATGAATGCTCTACCAGTGAAGAAATCACGAAGGAAACAGGCTCCAAGATCTTGTTTTTTTTAAAGAAAGAAATTGGGATTTTGGGCAACCCCCAAATTCTCATTTTCATCAGTTTGGAGTATGCTTTAAAATTATTTCTGCTTGGAGCGAAAGCCTATTCCCTTATGAACCATCAAGGAGTTATGAACCATTAAGGAGTTGTGAAAGCCTATTCCTTTATGAACCATCAAGGAGTTATTCCAGGTGGCGTGATTTTCTTTGAATAATGGTGATGAGTTGGCTTGCATTTGCTGATAGTAGCTAGTGATGGTTGTCCTCACTACTTATTTGACAATTAAATTATGATAAGTTTTCCCCCTGTAAAAAATAAAAATACACTATGAGAATAAAAATTAGTTTTCCACTTATAAAATATTTTTCCAATGTTAACTCTACAACAATATTCCAAGAAAAATATATTTGCCCGGCTTATAAAATACCAAAAGCCAGATGAAGATGAGCGTGGACATGCCCTTTGTGGCCTCCCCACTACAACTCCCCTTAACAACATTGTGTATTGTAAACCAAGAAATGTGTGAACTGTGTAACTTGCAACTCCCCTTAACAACATTGTGAACTGTTAACCACGAAATGCGTGAAATCTGTAACTTACAAACTATTCTAACACCTTAGTTGTTTTCTTATTTCCTTCAATTTCATTTCATTCTTATTTATTTCAATTTCATCTCACAATTTGCTTATATCACCACCCAAGTGCCCTGCCACTAGGATTGGAATTTGGATTTCTCTTTACCCGTCATATATTTTTTTTACGCTTTAGGTCTTTGTGTTTCCACTCAAAAAACGGTATGTTTAAAATTTTTCCCTTCATAAGTGATGTTTTAATAATAAATTAATCTTTGGTCCATAAAAAATTATTAAAAAATTACCCTTCAATAACATAGTTACTTTAAAAAATTTCACATATTTATCATAAAAAATGAAAAGATTATATAACACAGATAACTTATTAGATCTTGAACCTTGTTTTGAAATTGCATGGAACACTCACAATAAAGTCTTCAAAACCACAAATCAAATGTCCTTGACCTAAACATGCCATAACATTTGTATATATGAAATATGACTAAAGAGATCTTAAAGAAATCTTATGGGACATATAAGATGACTAACATAATAAAATAAAACTATTGAAAGTTGTCAATAACAATTGAAAAGTAGATTAATTAATATGATTTACATACTTTAATAAATACTATCTAAAAGATAAAATATATATTTTACAGTGTATATTTTGGAATTGGATCATGAAATACACACTAATATTAACAAGATTAACTACACAATATGTGAATCTTTTAAAAATTAAAAGACTAAACTAACAATAAATGAAGAGGAATCACTAATTTAGAAAATTGGATTTTCAACAAAAAAAGAAAAATGCAAAAAAAATTATTTTCTTCCACATTTTTGACAACTGCCAACATTAGTGTTACTGAAGACGGAATCTTCATTGAAAAGCCAAAATAATAAAATCTTATTAATGTTTCGACAATTTCCTCCTATAATGCAATGATGTAAAGGTCTCCAAATATATCATAGGCTTATAATCTGACAGATTGGGGGCAAATTAAAAACTGCATGGAATCAACTTCTGACATTTTATCAAAATTATGCAAACTTATTTTTTATACATCAAGTTTTTGAGCTCTTTAATAAAAATTAATAATAGGTTCTCAAAGGTTTGTAAAACTATCACGCGAGGTCACATTGGCAGAGTAACACGAAACATTATTAAATTTGTACTTTTTGACTATGGAATCTCCTTGATAAATTCCAATATTCTCGCTCCATAAGTCTCTCTCTTGTATTTGAACAAATTCTTTTCCAATCTGCACGTTCAAAGGACATTTGAATCGTTTCAAAGAGATTTTACTAATTCAGTTTCCTTCAACTGAAATGTTGGATCAGGTGCTCAGCAAACAATTAAACACACACAGCAGAAGCAAGCACATAACACAGTATTAACGTGGTTCACCCAACCAATCTGGGCTACATCCACCAAACATAGGCATCAGGAATAATTAATCAAAATTTGGAGATTACATCAATGAAATCCTCACACACTCTTAGCAAACCATCCGAATGGTTGCCTATTATATAGAATAGAGAATCTAACAACCTCATAACTCCCTCACATCAAATATAGGAGGCATTAACTCCCTCCCAACAACCTGGAGCTAATCTAGGAACTGAATCCCTATTGTTGTCATCCTTCAGAGATTTTTGCCTATTTGACTAAAACAGAAAATCTCAACAATCTCCACCTTGACAACAATTTGCCTGATGCCTTGTTATTATTATTTTATCTTTTCTGCAAGCCAAGAGAAGCCAAACACCAGCGTAGCTTCTCCAACAAAACTAGTTTCGTGAACATGTCTGCACAGTTCTCCTTTGTATGCACCTTTTCAAGAGAAACTCCCCTTTCAGTGATAACCTGTCTTACAAAATGATATTTGATTGGAATATGTTTTGACTTACTATGATAGGTCGGATTCTTAGCCAAATGTATTGCACTTTGACTGTCACAAAGTAATCTGATGTTATCCTGTAACCTACCAAACTCACCAAGCAAACCTTTCAACCAAACCGCCTCTTTGCAAGCATGAGAAGCAGCAATGTATTCTGCTTCAGTAGTGGACAAAGCAACAATGTTCTGTAGCTTTGACATCCAGCTTATAGCTCCACCTGCAAGAGTAAAGACGTACCCTGAAGTTGATCTTCTCTTATCCAAATCACCTGCAAAATCGGAATCAACATATCCGCAAACAAATTCACTATTCTTATTGTAAGAAATACAATAACTACTTGTGCCTCTCAAGTACCGAAGCACCCATTTCACTGCTGACCAGTGTTCTTTACCCGAATTTGCCATGTACCTGCTGACAACCCTAACTGCATGAGAAATATCTGGTCGCGTACATACCATCGCATACATCAAACATCCTACTACATTGGCATAAGGAATTCGAGACATATAATCATTTTCTTCATCTGTATTAGGACATAAACTTGAAGAAAGCTTAAAATGGAAAGCTAAAGGGATCGACACAGGCTTCACATTGTTCATACCAAACCTCAAAAGTATTTTCTCAACATACTTCTGTTGTGATAGCCACAACTTACCATTACTCCTGTCTCTGAAAATCTCCATGCCCAAAATCTGTCTTGCGGCTCCTAGATCTTTCATATCAAACGTCCTTGCCATCTGAGTCTTCAACCTGTTGATTTCTTCAATGCTTTTGCTTGCTAAAAGCATATCATCAACATATAACACTAAGATAGTGAACATGCCATTATTCAAATGTTTGAAATAAACACAATGATCATATTCACTTCTAACATATTTCTGACTCAACATGAAAGAATCAAACTTCTTATACCACTACCGAGGCGACTGCTTCAGGCCATATAATGACTTCTTAAGCCTGCAGACAAATTTCGCATTGCGATGCCGAACAAACCCTTCCAGTTGTTCCATATATATTTCCTCATCTAAATCACCATGTAGAAATGCAGTCTTAACATCTAACTGCTACAACTCCAAATCAAACAAAGCCACTAATGCTAACACAATTCTAATTGAAACAATTTTAACCACTGGCGAAAAAATCTCATGAAAGTCAATACCAGCTTTCTCAGAAAACCCTTTTGCAACCAGTCGCGCTTTGTACCTATCTTACGTATCATTCACACCTCGTTTCAGCTTGAAGACCACCCACTTGCATCCCACAGTTTTCCTGCCTTTCGGAAGCTCCACCAGATCCCATGTGTCATTTTTACTCAAGGCCATCATTTCTTCCTTCATGGCTGCTTTCCATTTGTCACTATTTGAACCTTCTACAGCTTCCTGATAACACAAAGGTTCATCATCATTAGCGATCAAAGCAACTGAATCATCATACCTTCTCGGACGGCGTTTGATCCTTGTAGACCTCCTTAAGAATGTTTCTGGTGCTTCCACAATGGGTTGTCTATCAACTGTAGGAATTTCTTCATGATCGCCATCTAAGACCTGTTCATGTCCTCCATCTGAACCCTGTTCATAATCTGATTCTGAAACCTGTTCATGACTAGAATCTGAACTATGGTCATTATGACTATCATTAGAAATGCTGTCAAACTAAATATGCTGGAAATCAGATACATCATCCTGTTTCAATCTTCTATCTACATCTAACTGTATAAGAGAGGATTCATTAAACCTTACATCTTTGTTGATGATGATTTTGCGGGTAGTAGGATCCCACAATCTAAATCCCTTTGTTCCATCACCATACCCAACAAAGATATACCTTTTAGACTTTGGATCTAATTTTGTTCACTGATGTTTAGGCACTAGAGCATATGCATCACAACCAAACACTCTGAGTTTAGAATAATCACAAGGGTGACCTTTCCATACCTCTTGAGGAACCTTGCAGTCTATTGCCGTTGATGGAGATCGGTTTATCACATAACAAGCAGTTGCCACTGCTTCCGTCCACAACTCCTTCGGCAACCCGACGTTACTCAGCATACACCTTGCTCTCTCTAGAAGAGTCCTGTTCATGCGTTCAGCAACTCCATTCTGCTGAGGAGTATAAACCGTGGTCTTATGTCTCTCGATCCCTGCATCCTTGCAATAGCTGTCAAACTCCTTGGAGGAAAACTCACCACCATTGTCAGTTCTTAAACATTTTATAGTTCTACCAGTGTTTTTTTCTACCAATGCTCTAAACTGCTTGAAAACTGTAAACACATCAGACTTCTTTTTCAACATGTAGACCCAAACTTTCTGAGAAAAGTCATCAATGAATGATACAAAATAAGACGAACCACCAAATGAAGTTGTAGGAGCTGGACCCAACACATCTGAATGGATATAATCAAGTATACCTTTACTAGTATGTTTGCCTGTTTTAAACTTTTGTTTACTTTGTTTACCAAACAGACAATGTTTACAGAAATCCAATTTTTCAGATCTTAGATTAGGAAGTAACTTCCGGTCAGCCAAAATTTTCAATCCTCTTTCACTCATATGCCCCAATCTTTGATGCCATAAGTGAATGGAACTACTGTCATGTTTAGACACAGACACATGATCTGACCTAGTTCTACCTTCTAACTGAAATAGATTTCCTACTTTCTTAGCCTTCATCACTAGTAAGATACCTTTATAGATTTTCATAACTCCACCTTGAATTACAGTTTTATATCCATTTGAATCAAGTGCTCCTAATGAAATCAAGTTTTTTCTTAAATCTGGTACATGCCTTACATCAGTTAATATTCTTGTTGTTCCATCAAACATTTGTAGTTGTATGCTCCCAATCCCAACAATATTACATGTTACATCATTACCCATGTACACAACACCATCATCAATTGATCTATATGTTTTAAACCAATCTCTATGTATACACATGTGGTTAGATGCCCCAGAATCTAACAACCAATGTTGATCATGATTTGACATACTAACTGACAATACCTTATCACTCATACCTGAACCAGATACTGAACCTGTATCCGTGGTGTTGACTTCCTTCTTTTCTGTCGAAGAGCCCTCTTTATCAGCCTGCTTTCGCTTCCAACAATCCTTTTTCAGATGTCGAGCCTTGCCACAATGCTAGCACTTCATCTTTGGCTTCTTTCCTTTGGACTTTGAGCGAGAGTCGCTATGCTTTCCCCCGGAGTGTCTCTCTCGTGAGCGACCTCTGGCCATCATTACCTCTGATGTCCAGGTGTCTGCATTCGACCTCTTCCTCGTCTCCTCAGCCAACAAGGCTCCAACAACATTGTCAAACTCAATATCAAAACATGCACTTTGTGTTTTGGCCATCTTGTATCATCAAACACAATAATCTCCAAAAAAAAAACTCCAACCAACAATTAAAAAAAAAAAAAATTGCCTATGCCTTTGTTTTTGCCAAAAAACAAAAAACATTCCGTGCTTCTGGCTCAAAAAAAAAATCTGCAATATTCATGCGCACTTATATGCCTTTGCTTTAAACAAAAAAAAATTGCCGTGCAAAATTACAGTACAAACATCTCCAGATATTATGAAATTGTAGATACGCGTTAACAATTAATTGAATTCCTGTAGTATGCAAATTATAGTTCTGGATCCGCGTACCCGTAAATTCGTTTCACCATACCCATGATAGGAGCATTCCTATCCATTGTCATCTTTGACAAATTGAACTTCATCAGTTTTCCATTTAAATCGCTGTAAAAAAAAAAAAAACAAAAAAATTGTTTGCACTGGTGCAGCAGGTTAATTTAAGTTCCACGCAGCGATTAATTTACTCTGGCGTGCAGCACATAACTGATCCTCATAAAACACAGCATAAGGAAACCCATCTGGAGTTTATTATGAGCCGACTAAGCATCAAGTAGTTTGAATTGTCTCCGCTTAAAAAAAAATTATACCAAAAATTCAATAGCTGTCTGGTGTTGTTCCATTGGTAATAATCTTTTATTTTACAGCGCACAATGTTTCACATGCTCACCGCACCCAAAAAAAAACATACCAATTCAAACTTTAACATTACCATCTCCATCAATAACATACATGCTCACGTCTAGGCATAAAGCAATTAATTTGTGCACAAATTCATATTAAATATCCAACAAATATATGGGCATACTTGTGAGGAATGCCTGCTAATTCAATGGCTCATCCAACCTTCTTCTTAAAAAAAATGATGTTACCTGGTTCCAAACTATGATCCATACGGTCTCAATTCATCCAAAAAATCAGGTGGAAGGAATATCTTTACTCAGCGGAAGATTGCAGGTTGAGACAGGCAATATGCTGACAGGCCAACCATGCTGTAGTGAACTGGCCCGATCCAGAGCCCACCGGAGAGTCTTCACACGCAACGGGCTCGGGACATTGTATATTGGTCTCTTCGCAACAGCAGTCGAGTCTTCACACGCAACGGGCTCGGGACATTGTATATTGGTCTCTTCGCAACAGCAGTCACGACCACGCATACGCACCCTCCACCAGAGCACTAATCAGTACGCATAGCAACGGAGAGCACCAAGTAAGTTATCTCAGTACGTCCAGCAAGCAGAGTCCACGACCCCACGCACAACCACCTCTAACATGCTCTCATACCAATTGTTGGATCAGTTGCACATTAAACATAAATTAAACACACAGCAGAATTAACACAGCATTCAATCAAGCACATAAAAGACAGTTTTAAGGTGGTTCACCCAACCAATATGGGCTACATCCACCAAACATAGGCATTGGAAATATATTATTCAAATTGGATATTACATCAATGAAACTCTCACACTCCTCTCACACTCTCTCCCAGCTAACCTTATGACAACCTATTTTATAGCAGAGAGAAACTAACTGCTCTCACATCAAATTTAAGATGCATTAATTTGCTCCCAACAACCTGGAGATAATCCACCAACAGATTTTCTATTGTTGTCACACACTTGAATTTTGTCTATTTTTACTAAAACAGAAAAAATCTCAACAAAGCATTTCACATGCACATGATAATATGAATCAGCTTGTAACTATGATTATTGAAGTAAAAATTGTAAATCCTACCAGAGATTAGATCTTTTATTCAAATCTAGTTTCTATAAACTGTCAGTAGGTTTTATTGTGCATGCACCAGAAAAATATAATCCTTACAAGAAAAATCATAAATAAATTATGTATATCTACTTGTAACTAAAACCATACAACAATCTCAGTAGCATATTAATAGATATATGAGTCAAAACAAGACTCCAAGGATAATTACATGTTAGTGGTAAAGCCACAGAATAATTTCTCTCTAACCATTAACATCTTATAGTTTACATAAGTGATATTCAATCCTGTATTGGTACATCAGGAGATGAACAAAAAGATCAGTTCTTAAATTTAAACTAGTACAACATTCATATTGAAAGCATAGAAGAAACAGTAAATGATTTCTTAAATTAACAATTCTGTGGTATTATTCTAGCTTCTAGTAAGACAATAGAATTACAAAGGGTATCGGTTAACAAAACATCTTAATAGCCCCAGTGTTCAAACTTCATTTGTAGTGAGGGAAAAATAAGAAGACAACTCACTGGAATATATGTTTAATACATAATAGCGATTACAATGCATTTCATATATTAAAATCATTTGTCAAAGAATAAACAAAATAATGTATGAGTTTGGGACGCAATGATGGGCTCGAGGATGCCACATTTGGGGCTATTAAACAAAGTAACAATCTAAGAAGAGAGGAAATCTTGTGGCTCAAAACTGGAAGCAGCTAGGAGAGCTTAAGGAGGACTTATGTAGTCTTTTTTGTACTTAGGCTGAGAGAATTTCCATGAATTTTAAAATTAAGCAAGGTATCCTACCTATAGATGTAAGCACACCTGTTAGTGTTAGCCAGAGCTCAAGAAAACAAGTTTTGTAAGCAAGGAAGACTCTATATGTACCTGTGATGGGAAGCCATATGGAAATAATAAATATAAATTAAGAGGTAACATTAAGCGTAAAATAGAGAACAATAATAATAATATATTCGGAACAATGATAAGAGAGAGAGAATTACATTACATGTATAAGTGCCTTCGAACAAGGTGCTTCAATTCCTACACTAAACTGAAATGCAATGTAAATAAGAAAAAGGAGGAACGAATGAAGAAAAAAATTGTTCCAGGTTGAAGTCTGAAAATACTATCAAGGTATTCTAGAATCAAAATTTATCTTGAGTAAGGCCAAGTATCGTGATAAAATTCACCACATTTCCCCTATGTCGAATCTCTATCATAACATGTTTCTTCCATCCTAAATCTCTGTGTATATGATAATGTTAAGAATAAAAAACTTTCCACATATCAAGTGAAAGCAATAAAGGAAATACAGGTTTAACCAACAAGAGAAACTAGTTGTGGAACTGTTGTGAGAAATAAATTCACAATAAAATTAACCTCATACCTGTAAATGTTCACCATGTAAAAATTTATGCTGAAGCAAAACCATTTTAGCAAAATGGTGATTAGAGAATTAGTGTTAGGGTTAATATGTTGGTTCCCACCGCAGATCCTCAATCATATATTGTAATCATTAGACACACCACACATGTTACTAAAGCCATCACGTAAACTAATAAGTGGCAGAATAGGAATGGGGCACACGAGTAAGAGTATTTAATCTTATGATAACATTGTGAATTTGTCTACCCACTTGTAGATCAAGGTAATGATTCAAGAGCGAGAATCAAGGTTAACGATACAGCCTGGCACATAAAGAAAAGTGGTTATAAGCTTAAGAGACCATGTTCGTCCAACGTAACAATGTATAAAGGATTGAATGAGGATCCATCATAACTTCCAAGGTAACACACACACCTCGATACCACATCATTTGAATACAAAAAGGATTATGTTTTTAATAAAGGGGAAAACCAATTTATATATGTGTGCTTATAGCTATATAGGTAAATCTGATAAAATACCTAATGAAGACAAATAAGATGAAGAAAATTAGTACCTAGCATATCATGGTAAGAAAAGACTTCACCATGGTTCCCAAAGATAGGTAAAGTCCACCAAAGAATATTGTAGTAGATATCCAAGTATATTGAGACCTTTAATAAAGTAAGAAAGGCAACAACCCTACGTACAATATGTTTAAGGGGAATATGTGAGAAGTGGGATGTATTAATGGATGGATATAGAGGGCGAAATTATTAAACGTAGGATCTATGTTATATTTTCCTCAATATCACCCTACACATAATAAACATAAGTTGGTTACCAACACGGTGGATAATTTACCGCAAGAGGTGATGATAGTACAAAAAGAAAAAATAAATTGAAGAACTAGGCAGACGTGACAACTCTTATCAGATCATAGGTTCAGTATTGGAGCCTAACGCGAACTTGTTATGATAAAACATAAATTATTAATAGATATTCTCTAGTTGCTACATCTTAGTGGTAAAGGAACACAATCATCCCTCTCTAACCATTCACATATTGTAGTTAAGATAAATGAAATTCACAACAAATAGAATTGTAAGCCTATATTGGTACATCGGGAGATGAACGTAAGGATAAATTCTAAAATTTAAAAGAGTACAACATTCATAATAAAATAACAGTAGAAATAGTAAATATTTTCTTAAGTTAAAAATTATGTGGTATTATTCCAACTTCGAGTAAGATGACAGAATTATAAAGGGTATCAGGAAACAATGTGCCTGAATATCCCCTAGTGTTCAAACTTCATTGTGGTGAGGGAAAAATAACAAGATGAATCGCTGGAATGTAATTTTAGTATAGAATAGGAATGAGAGTGTGTGTCATATATTAAATAATTCGTAAAAGGAAGAACACAATAACGCCAAATTTTAGGATACAATGTTGGGAGGTAGGGCATGACATTCAAGGCTATCAAAAAATGTGCGCATCTAAGAGCAATCTTACGATACAAAACCAGAAGTAGCCAAGAGAGATTAGGGAGGATTTCTGAAGTTTTTTCCCTAAGTAGGGTGATACCATTTCCATGAAGTTAAAACTTAGGTAGGGTAACCGACCTATAGATGGAGAGACACCTATTAGTATTCTTTGAAGCTGAGGAAAACTCGTTTTGTAAGCAAGGAAGACTATATGCATACCTGTGACTAGAATCCATCTGGAAGCAATAAATATCAAATAGTGAATAACATTAAACAAAAAGTAGAGAAAAATTATATATTTGGAACAGTGATAAGAAAGAGAGAATCACATTACTTGTATATGTGCCTTGGATCAAGGGGGTTTCAATTCTTGCACTAAACAGAAATGTAAGGTAAATAAGAAAAAGGAGGAACAATGAAAAAACAAATTATTCTAGGCTGAAGTATGAAAATACTAAGAAGGTAGACTGGAATCAAAATTTAACCTGACCAAGGCTAAGTACCGTGAGAAAATTCACCATAGCTACACTCTGTTGTCATAGCTTGTTTACTCCATTGTGCATCTATGTGTATGATAACATTAAGAATGAAAACCTTTCTACACATCAAGTGAAACCAATAAAGGAAATGACGTTTTAACCAACAAGAGAAACTTCTTGTAGAATTGTTATGAGAAATAAATTACAATAAGATTAACCCCATCCCTGTAAATGTTATCCATGTAGAAATTTATGCCACCATGAAAGGAATCTCAACCAAATAATATTTCCCAATAACCTAGGTTGTTGTTGAAGAACAATGGTAGTGTGCAAATGGTGAAGCAGGGGATTCAAAGATAGACAGGACAAAATGGAGAAAAGAGAATAGGTAAGGTGATCCTGTATGGAATCAACATCCCAAATAGGGTTGCCAGAATGTGTTAAGGCCATCTTACACAAGGAGAGGAGATTAAGGGTTTGACCTCCTTAGGAATCAAGCCCTGAAGTTCTTGAAAAAAAAAATCCACACTCCACGGTGCGGCAACAAAAAAACCGTCTTAGCAAAATAGAGACTAGATTATTAGAGTTAGGGTTTATATGTTAGCTCCCATCGTAGATCCTAAATTGGATTATCATAAGCATTAGACGCACCACAAGTGTTGAAACCATCACGTGAAAACTAATAGCTGGAAGAATGGGAATGGGGGATACATGTAAGAGCCTTTAATACTATGGTAACCCCATCAATCCGTCTACCCACTTGCAGAGTAAAGTAATCGTGCTAGAGCGAGAATTTAGGTTAACCAAACAGTATGGTGCATAAAACAAAGTGGATATAACCTTATCAGACCCCGTTTGTTAAAGGTAGCGATGCATAAATGGTTGAATGAGGATCCATCATAAGTTCCAGGGTAAGACACACCCCTATAGAGAATCATATGAATAAAAAAAGGAGTATGCATGAAACAAATGGGAAAGCCAATGTTTACCTGTAAGCTTATAGCTATATAGGTACATCTTATAGAATACATAATGAGGAAAAATAAGATGAAGAAAATTAATGCCTAGTATATCATGCTAATAAAAGACTACACCAAGGTTCCTAAAGATAGGTATAGTCCACCAAAGAATATGTACTAGATATGAAAATATATTGAGGCCTTTAATAAACTAAGCAAGGGAAAAACCATACATATAATATGATTAAGTGGAATATGTGAGAAGTCGGATGTGTTAATGGATGGATATAAAGGGAGAACTTATTTAACTTGGGATCTATGTTATATTTTCCTCAAGATCGCCCTACATACAATAAACATAAGTTGGTTACCAACAAAGTGAATAATTTATGGCAAGAGTTGATGATAGTACAACAAGGTTAATTTTTTATTTTTTTTGAAGTAGGGAGATGTGAGAAGTGGTATTAAAGCATACTTTGAATACTAGAACCCAAGGCAAACCCGTGAGGGTAAAACATAAATTATTAATAGCTATTCCATATTTGTTCGAGAAAAAAGAGGATTATTCATGAGATACTTAAATCAAAATCAATATGGACCATCTCTAACATATAATTGTTCCTCTTCATAGATCACACATGACACTCAACTATACATGACACTTAGAACAAGCAAAGGTATGTTTAATTTCAAGGAGGGAACTAAATAAATTGGTTGTGAGGGAAATACAATGGAAATCTTTTTATCAAATTTTCAATTAAAATAATCCATTGAATATGTACATTCTCTAACCCTTGCACTAGTAATGGGCTATGGCATAGGTAATTAAGATATAAGGGATATTATTGGAAATTAGCTATTTTTTTTTATATCAATTGTTTCAAGAAGACTCAAAGCTCAAATTTTTTAGGATGTTTGAAATGATATATGTCAAATAACATGAATTGAATTATCACTACAAAAAAAAGGCATACATGCTAGATTTAGAAGGAAGTTGAATCAGACATATGTCAATATTGTAGATATAAGAATTTGTTGTCATATATAAAACCTAAAACATATACCATTCTTTTTTTTCAATTCAATTAAGATTGGGTCTGGTCTAACAATCACAATCTAATAGCTATGTGGATAAGGGGCAATTTGGATCATAGTGGGATAATCAAAGAAATTTCCAAGGAAAGTGGGTGTTGTTGTTCTCAAAATATACATTGTTAGAGGTTGGATTTGAAATGACGAACAACATATGTGCCACTCTAATCCTATTAACACCTATTGTCTTGTGTAATGTTGTAAGGATTAACTCAGGTAGGTGGTGAAAGGCACTGAGAGGTGGATAGAATCACTCAAATCGTTTACCTCGGTGGTACAAGAATTATCCTTAACAAAGAGAAAATAAAATAAGAACTCGAACTAAAAAGTTTAGAATATCAAGTATTTATATGAACTTATTAAAATATGAAGTATGTGTGTCCACATAGATAGAAAATGGATTTAGAAGAGTTAAGAACTATTAAGGACATATATCAACATACATATAAAATGGATTCATAACAATTAAGAACTGTTTTCTAATAATTAAAGTATACCAAAAATATAGAATCAATGGCATAAAAACCATGTTTCCTGTAAGGAGGGGTTCAATGGAAAGTATTGGGAGCTGATCAACGTCAATTGAGATATTTACTAGGAATATAATTAGGAAAGTAACTCAGAGGTAGCGATTAAAAGGAGGATACAAGAAACATTAAATACAACTTCCTCCAATTCAAGTTTGGTCACATGCTTCAAAGACTCAATTCTAAGATTGTGTAACCATGGATAGACAATTGAACTCTTGCATCAACAATATGCTTTAGATTGAGCATATAAGTAGAAAAAAAATATTAAAATAAGGGAATCAAGAGTAAGGGCATAATACCACCACCAATAAGATGATAAAATGTCACCTGATTGAATTACCAATATTCTATAATCCACAGTTAATCCCATGTACATAATAACAAATTATTACCAAACATCCTTTATATATATATATATATATTATATATTATATATATATATATATAATTATATATATAATATTATAATATATATATATAAATATATATATAGATATATATATATACAAAAATAGACCATTACATTGAAGGGTCGTTTGAAAAAAATGTGGTACATATATGTAAATAATGATATATTACTAAGAATCACAAGTAATATTGACAAACAGGGGTTTTGGTAAACTTAATGGATGTTTTCAAGATTGAGTATAATAATATTATTAAAAAAAAATTGATGGAAAAACAGTATTCCAACTCAAGTTAGAAACTCAAAGAAACAAGTGAATACAAGTTCAATTATCATGATGAACATGAATCCTGTGAAGTAGAGAATATGTCAAGATGATAGAATTCATATCAAGATATAAAAATTTAAATAGCCTATGTATTGTGAATCTTATATGATTGAGAGATAAAATGCCAAGGATATTGGACTCGAATGGTTTGGAAACTTATAAAGAAGATTGCGAAGAAAGTGAAAATTTCTACAAGAAAATCAACGGCTTAATTGGTGATCTCCTCAATTCAAAAGGATAGATAGAATTTCCCAATGGATGAACTTTATAAATTTCAATATCTAAATATTAATGATCATGCAGAAGTTAATTTGGAAAATATTGTATAAGAAACCAAAGAGAAACAAGACAAGAATTAACCTAATTAAGGTCATGAGTAAGGGATCCAACTCACAAAGGTGTAGAGACCATGTGGTGGATGACCTATACTTACAATTGTAAGACATCTATGTAATGAATGGGAAGATACCAAAATAATTTTAAAAATCATCACCTTCTCACAGAAGATAATAAAATCTAAACTAGTAGGAATGATAACAATGGGACAGTCTCAAGATTTCAATTCAAAGCCGACAGGGATGAATGAAGAAAAACAATATGGGGTTTGTACCATGCAAAAAACACTATGCTGAAAAAAAAAATTGATGGTCAGAAAACCTCAAGTAAGGGTGAAAAATAAAGAATGGGCCTTGTGGAGTCCACATATAGGTTATTTTAATCATAACCCAACTGATATTAAGTGCACAAGTGATAAAATTTTACCTAAATTATAATTGGCTACCAACAGGTCCACGCTAATTATTATTTCGCTATGAGCAATGTGCTAGGAAAAATGAAATTATTTATAATTAAGTTTTAAATGAGCATGGCTTTGGGTATTGAAATAATGATTACAATAATGATGTTGGCCTCATTTTGATGCATGTGAATAAATGATGCAAAATGTAAGTAGAAGTTATAAAAGAGACATCCAACGCGCATGCAAAAAAAGAGCATGCAATGAAGGTAAAAGTGAGGAAGAACTTAGGTTATGTAGTCATTCTAAATGAGAAAGGAAAAGATGATGGGGAGAAAAATGGACAATGCAAGATAGGATGTAGTTTCCTTTAGGATGGGAGAAGATGGAAGTTCGCTAACCATTTGCACTGTAGCATGGAAATCAATATTTATTTTCTTCCCATTATCATGTTCAAAATTGAAAATATTTAAAATATATCGTACTTACCAAAACAAGTACAAGATAAAATCCATCTAATTGTTTGGGAAGGTAACATTAAGGGATATCTTTTTGCAAAAGTCATGGTATCTTACCCCAAAATGAGGGCTTGACTCTAGAATTGGGAGGTTGTTTAGGATAAAACAAAAGGCAGTGATGCCTATGAGTAGGAAGATGACAAGTGGAAATGTCCTCCAGAAAGACTTTACCCTCGCGAAGGATACATAGGAGCTAAAGAACATATCCAACTATGTTTCCTACGAAACAAACTAGTTAGAAAACACTAACGATGGCGTTAATAAAAGGGGAGGAGAATGTAACATCCCTTCATTGCAAAAAAACACTCTGATTACTTGGAAATGAGACACCTAAAAATGAGATTCTTGCTAAAGTAAATTAAAGATAAATATCATTAATAAATGATATTTTTTATTTATTTCATGATAAGTAATCTAGATAAAAATTTGAGATAATCTTAATGAATGGGAGAGAAAGTTTAATTAAGTTGTTTAGCTCGGAAAAATATGCTAACCTTAGAAAACCCTAAAAGCACCAATGGAGAGAAAGGTGGGACCTTATGGAAAATCTTAGGAAAGTAGATAGAAAGATTCACAAAAGTGAGACACCGCTAAAAGAACCTTATCATGAAATAAGGGAATTAAATACCCATTGAATGGATCCACAAGAGGTGGTTGAATCCTAGGAAAGTATTCTCATCTCGGGGGTGAACTGGAGGAAGTGAGTTCTTGGTTGGGTGGAGGTGGTCAATTCCCAAGTGTCTCTTTATCATTAACTATGAGTTATTTAGATTATGAGTAATTGACTAATTTTATTTTTTAATTTTCAGGTTAATGAGCAATTTATACTAATTTAGGTATGTGAATAAACAATTTCTCATTTAGTACATAATTTCGATGTAAATATTTATTAATTATTTATAATTTAAATAATTTCTCATTTAATAAATACTTTTTTAACCATTATTACAAAGCATAATTGATTTAATCAAAATTAATATAAACCTTAAAGTCATTGTCAAATTAAATAATGGATAATTAATCAATTGATATATATAAGTTTTTTTTGCAAAAGTTTCAAGGAAGCAAAAACTGTGAAATGGTCAAAACTCTTTTATGAATATAAAAATTAATAAATGTAAGTTTGTTAAAACTAAACACATAATAATAACCCTAGACAAGAAAATGAAATAGTAATAACATTTTATTATTAAAATAATCGTGTAATTAATAATGTTATCAAAATTATTTGAAAAAACAACCGTGGCATTTGGCAAATCCAACCATAACAATAGGGAATTCCATCATCAAATGCATTAAACACAAGTTGCAATGGCTTTTGAAAATCCATTATAAAAGGCGGATGATGCATAGATCAAATAACTAGACTTATATTCCATGTTCCATATTCCATGTTCCATGTGCTTCATACAGGGTATATATGGTTTCATATTCCCTTGAGAAATTCATTAATCTTGAGGAAATGGAGCTTAATTCTTCGCTTACATAACAATGTATATGTAATTAGAATATATCTTTCTCATCAAATACCATATGCTATATAATGGTAATCAGTTTCATTTCTTCCATTCATTGTACTTTGGGTTGTATCAGTTAATTACTCTAATATTTCAACCTCGATAAGGATTTATTGCCTTATTCTTGAAAACACTACTTGAATTGAATGGGAAATAGGGATAATTGGTTTCTTATCTTTATATTAAATATCTTGGTTTATAATTACATCTACCTTTACTGTATATTCTAAATGGATATTCTAAATGTTATCCATGTTATTACATAAATTACATTATTCCCATTGCCATTAACATTAACAAATCTTATGTCAACTTTTGATTTCATTATAGGTAATAAATTTATGGTTATGTTATCATATATGTAATATATTTCTCTTACATGACTATCTGATTGAAGTGGAAACTTTTTCGCAAAAAAAATGTTTTTTCATATAAGTGTTAATCGGAAGATATTAATGTTACTGTACATAGATTTATTTTCTTTGATACGTCCTATTTAATTTTATGTGAGTCCAGGTAGGTGTACATTGAACATTTAATCTTTCAGAGGAACCAAATTGTTGATTGTTTGCCATGATAGTCCAACAATGTGACTATTCCATGGATGGTCAGTCCCACTCATATGAACAACGTGGAACTTTTTTTTCTAGATTTGACGCCCACTTGGGCATTCACTAAACCCTATTATTCCATTCTCTATTTGGAAGTTTCCCCTTTCTTTTGTTTCTCCTTCGTGGTTTCACCAAAAGTGCATTGAGCACATCAGCTCATGCGAATCCACTATTTCGCACAATGTATCTTCTTCAACATCGACATACAATCTGAAGTGCGCTCTGGAGGTAATCTCTGCTCGTGAAACTAATTGGATTTTGATGCCATTTTATCCTCATGACTCGATTATTTCCCTATATATGTTTGGTTTAATCAAATAACTCTTAAGCTACTACGCCCACCCTTCCGCCCATGGATATTCTGAGAAAGTTTGACATCTTTGAATGTTTCTTGTGTTTTAGGTGAATAACACCAACCCTTCTCAATGAACCACAATGTATGGGGTCGAAGATTACAACCATGTAAGATTTGAATTTCTCCTTCCAAAATTGTGAAGGTTAAAATTGGTCTTATTGTTCCCTTTTCTCATTCTCTGTGATTAATTGGCCTTATTATTATGATAATTCTCTGTCACTAGTTGGGTATTTTCGAAATCTCTTGTGGTTTCCTAAGTTCTATAATTTATAATTTCTTTTTACTTAACCAAGTTTCGAAAAACCCAGACTAACTTTAGCCCTCAGCTAGGCTCGTGTTACATTTCTAAAGTGTAGCCATGAGAGGTGCACCTAAAAGTGTGCACTTGCTCATACAGCGAGTCCAACTTAAACTAGTAAGGGTTTGGGGATTTCGATGCCTAATATTTTTAATTTGCTGTGTAGGTACAATAAGGTTCCCTATATCTCCCTATTGTATACATATCATAAATGAAATTTTGTGCTTCCCCTATATCAAGGTTTTATAGAGATATTAATTTTTTTCTTTTTGTTTTTATGGCCAAAGTTGTAGGGGATGATTTCTTGGCTTCTTCATAATTATTTAATGACTTTTATCATGAAAGACAGTTCCAAGTGATTCTCTTGTTCATGTTCCCAATTAAATCGACTGCGATGTATTCCATGGATTATATAATGAAGATTAGCATCATTAGGTAAGTGTTCCTTTCATTTACTATTTACATTTAACTTCAGCATGACTTCACCAAAAATGAACAAAGCCATTCCACATTAGAGTGTTATTTCTCTTTTAAATGACAAATCCAGTTAATAGTGGCCATTGAAAACAATATTATTATATAGAGTAGTAATCTTCCAAATCTAGGTAACCAATTGTGCACCTTTCACAGGAGATAGAAGCCCAGAGAAGCCCCTTCAAGTAGTTCCAATAATCTTTGTATTAATCCTTCAACAATTCCAACAACCCAAGCACTAAGAAATGCATGCATCCACGGAGCAATTCTTTGATTATAATAGATGGAATGGTGATGAATAACACCTGCAATAAATATTTAATCACAATTTGAAAAGCTCAAGTTTGCTTTATTCCTCCACTTTACAATCTTAGATGGAGTCGGGGAGTTATTACTAAGAGCATGAAAAGGTGAAATTGATGGACAAGTTAATGAAACTAACCACCCCTTTTATTTGGAATTGGACAGATGTTACTACTGGGTTTGAAAAGGATACTCATCTTATTTGGATGTACACCTTTCCACTACTATGACAAGTGTATGTGTAAGGTGTGCGTTAAACTTTGTAGTCTTCTAGTTATGGTTAATCCTTCAATTAACAAATGGCATGGTAAATTTTTAATGAAGCTTTTTAAAAAATTAATTTAAACAAAGTTTAATCATGCTATTTAGATATGCATGTGAAGTTATTGGTGTGAATTCAATCCATTGATACTGTGGCAGCCACTAAAAAAGATGAATTTTCTTAATTAGTAAAATGATTAAATACCCAATTCCAACTTAATTAACTTCAAACTCAGAAAAAAATATTTTATTATAAATTGATTACCAAAAACTAATTTTTATTTTTATTTTTTTTAATAAATTTTAAAACCTCATTGGACAAAAAAACATCTTCTACCCTCATCATCCAAATTTTAAGAATGTTTTCCTTTAAGAAAAAATAAATTGCCACGGCTTTTAAAAACATTGCCTCAAAAATTTCAATTCTTTTTTTTTATAAATGTAAAACGGTTATTAAATAATATGGCCCTTCAAAACTTATTTCAATCAAGTCCAATTTAAGAAGCACGTTATTGAAACTCCAGTTGGAGAACATTGTTTTGAATGTAAATTCTTGTGCCGGGAAAAATAAAAATTACAAATGGACGAAATGTTTATGACGAGACGGGTCAAACATAAATGCTGGTTTGCAGCGCATATTTTTTTGGCCACCTGAAATATTATAAACTCCTCTCTTTCCGAATATATTTCAGTCAACTGAGATAAAGATAAGACTGGTCAACCAATGTGAAAAAAAGTGATTTCACAAAATGTGAAAAAAGTGATTTCACAAAAATGATGTGATGGGTCAGATTTTTAATTTATTTTATTTTGTTAGACTAAATGTTTCTATAAATTTTAAATTTTTGTTTATAATTATATTTAGTAAATAGTATGAAAGTAATATAGCCATATAACTTAAATATATAGTAAATATAATATATCTCAAAGTAATATTATTATAAGATCAATGTAATATTATTAAGATTAATAAAAAAATAAAGAAAGTCCATTAAAATATAATTTTATTTACGACAGATTTTTCGGTGTAAGCCACAAGATCTATCATTTGTTGATGCATTTCAAATCAACTAATGTTGTTCATCATCAAGACAAGTTGAAGAGCTAGATCGAGCTTTGCATGTTAAATAGCTTTGAGCACAGCCTCCAACAACTGCTAACAAGGCCAACAACTAAATTGGACATAGGACCATACCTCTAAATAAAAATATAAATAATAAAAACTTTAAATTGTTGTTAATTTGAAAATATAATTAATTTAATTTCATTGGTTAATAATATAATAGTTAGTTAAAGGGGATTAACTAATAAATAAGAAGAAAACAAATATTAAAAATAAAAATAAAAAGTATGATTAACTATTTATAGAGTTATCATATAAGAATTGGAATAAAACATATGATTAACAATTTTCAGATTTAAAATTAATAATAATATAATATAATATAATAAAATATTTAATTATTAAAAATATTAATGTATATATATATAAAAACATATAACAAGGTTATTAATTAAAGAGATTCATTCTTGTATGATAAGTATTTTAAAATAATTTTCAATATCATAATTTCTTAATACAATTTGTCATATATTGTAAACATTTTCAAAATAATTTTTGAGACATTATTACTAACAAATACCATAAGTTACTAATATATACCATAAGTTCACATGACAATAGATTTAATTTAATCAACTATAATTAAAAAAAATAAAAACAATAACTACATTGAAAATAAATTTGAATCTTTAATTTATAAATAAATACTTTTCAAAATATTCCAAAATATTTTATTAAAAACTACATACATATATACTAATTTAATTTATTCCAAAATATTTTATTAAAAACTACCTACATATATACCTAAACTAATTTATTCCAAATATTTTATGAAAAACTACATACATTAATACCATTTCATTTATTTATAATTAAATTAAAATATAGAATCCTACTACAAACTAAACACGCACTAACAAAAAAAAATATTCCAATCAAATATCCACACGAAGTTTCAATCAAATATCTACGCCAAGTTTCAACCCTGGTTGGATAAGTATGTAAAGGTGGTGAAAATACTGCCCTAATTCTCGTCTGGAGCAGCACGCTAAATTATCATAAATGAATCTGTTACAAGGATCAAGCATGGATGTTGCTACTAACAAACTTGATATATATGTTAGGTTAAAGGGAGCAGCGCGCTAGATTATCAAGGATGGTTTTTGCTAGTAACACACGTGATGGCCGTTCCGAATTCTGAGCTACGAAGGATTGAAATGGACAAACAAATCACGTAAGTCTCATAAACAGCTTCACACGGTTCTCCTTCTAACTTTTGTCTGCATATAAATTCATTGCAACTCAAATGAAATTACAGAAGTGGAATAGAATCATCAAATTTGGGGGGAAGTAGCTTTGTGAAGGATTACATATAAAGAAAATGCCTGCGTTGTGCTTTAGTAATCACCACGGCCCCTATGTTGTTCAGCTGTTGTTTGGACTCTGCATTTTCCTAACTTTTCTCTCACATATTGAATCTGATGCCGTTGTGAAGAAAATGGGTGGATCGCCCATTAATGTGAATTACTCAGAGAGCCTGAGAGTCGGTCAAGTGTGTTCGGGCAGAGACATTTCAGTGAGTGAGCGTATGATCTACACAGGGAAAGATGGTATACCTGTATATGGTGTGGAAATTAGCAACACATGCGCCACTGGGTGCGCAATCAGCAATATACACATTAGCTGCGGCTCCTTCGCGTCGACGATAGAGATAGACCCTAAAACATTTAGGAGGATCGCCTACAACGACTGCTTGGTGAAGGACGGCGGGAAATTGGCGGCGGGAGAGAGTGTGTCCTTCAACTATGCCAATAATGCCATCTATCCACTGAAAGTCGCTTCCGTCCAATGCGCTGCTTAACTAATATTACTCCTTTTCCTTGTGCTTCCGTCATGATATTACTCTTTTTCCTTGTGCTTCTGAAAACCTCTTGTTCCTCGTTCCGAGGGTTAGCTTCTGAATGTACTCCTGGTCCTGGTTCCGAGAGTTAGTTTAGTCGGTAATAAAATATTGTATCTCTGTGGGTTAGTTTAGTGGCTAGGAAAGCATTGTTCCTCTACTAATGAGAAGTGATATCATAATAAGATGAAATAATTGAGTAGATAAAAAGTCATCCATGACACTATTCAAGAAGTAATCTTTATTATTTTATAATTCAAGAAGTAATCTTTATTATTTTATAAATGCAGTGATCAGTAATCTTGTTTCGATACTTATTTAATAAGGAGAATACTTTTTTAATGTTAGGTTTTTAATTATAATTAATAAATATATATGTTTTTAATTAGAATTATAAATATAAATATAATCTAATCACATGATTTTTTTTTGCAAATATTAAAAAAAATAGAATTCAATAGGTGTATTTAAAAAAATAAATGTAAATTGATATTATTATATATACTTCGAAAACAATTATAAATAATTTTTTTATTTTTTTATTAATTTATTATATATGTTTATTTGACAATAATATAAATTTATTTTTTTAATAAAAAAACTTAATCTAAATTAATATTTTAAAATAAGATTTTAATGATGATTATCTATAATTGTTTTTTAGTTTTGTTATAATTATTTCGGAATTATGGAATTAAACGTGATTTAAAATTAAATTAAAATATTTTAATTAGTCTATATATATGGTTTAGAATACACTTTTGTTATGCCTGGAAAGTAATAATTAAATGCACAATTTTACAAAATCCAAAGGAGAAAACATAGTGTGTTATACCAATGAGACAATTCTTTTTTGAAGAGATATAATTCAAAATAAATTAGTTTTTATATTTTTGTTAAGTTTCTTCTATGTTGTAACCAATAAATATTAGGTATAAATTTGTGAGCGGAAGAAATTATATATTTGTTTATCAAATTCTCAACATTTTTATGAATCGCTACATTTATCATCATCTTACATGGAAGAAGAAGAGAAATAAATTATAACTTTAACTCTATAAAAATGACAATTGGAAAATAAATTTAAAAAAATCCAATAAAAATTAATTATAAGGAAAATATGATAAATTAATAATTAGAAATTGAATATTAAACTTATAATAAATAAAAATAAGTAAAAAATACTAAAGATTAATTTAATAACCCATGATTTACTACGAGGCATTTAGGATTATGAGAAATAGTAAATAAATATGTGAAATAAATTAGATCTAATATGCTCATAAGTGCACTACATTTTAATACGAGGGAGATGTAGTAAAATACTAGATCAAAGATTTAAAATTAAAAAAATAATAATAAATAGAAAACTACAAAACTACAAAAACATGTATGTCTTGCATACATTATGGCACATATGTTTTATTGAAGTATTAAATGATATGTTCTTATTGAGGGTAAATTTAATAATAATAATAATAAAATAATAAGGCATATTTAATTAAAATATAATGAAAAATAATAAAACTATAAAAGTAATATCAAGAGTAAAAGTAATAGTAACAATAATAATCCTACTCAATTGTCTGCTTGGGATAGCTCAATTGGCAATGGTGGGTTGTGCAAATGAAGTCTCACTAAGTCTCACGTAACCAAAAGTTAGTGGGCTCAAATCTTGTGCTAGTGAAGTCTCACCGAAGGAGTCTTCAGTTCAAGTCTTGTGTTATATATTGGACATGTTGGACATGGTAAAGATGTACTCCTACCAAGTATAAGAAAAAAAAAAAAAAAAACTACTCAATTTAATTTGTTATATTCCAACTTTTTAGTAAAAGAAATAAACAATTTCTTTGAAAAAGGAGAAATAAAGAAATAATACTATTCATATTTCATTATAACAAATTTAAACAATATAATTTATACTTAACAACAATATTCGAAAAAAATAATTATTCACAATATAAAAACTTAATAGCTATATCTATATGTATTATGAAGCTTTTAATAAAATTAGAAATAAAAAAATTTCTATATATAAAGAGGTGAAATATACAAAATATAAATAGATCCATTGTACCATATAAATTAAAATAATTATCATAAATAACTCATAAAACTTAATACTTGTAATAATGATTAAGATTAAGAATATGTGTTTTTTAGTAAAAGGTAACATGTTCAAATTTAGAGGGGGTGGAGTATGTACTCATTTCTAAACATGAGAAGTCAAATTGGTTCATTTAACTCTAATGGATATATGAATTTTATATCCCAATATGATGGAGATGAGTAAAATAAAAATACGTTTTAATATAAACAATGTGGGTTATCAATGAAATATTTCAATATATATATATATATGAAAACAAAAATATCATGGTTAAAAAAGTGTAATAATGTTTCCTCTAGATGAAAGAAATGTATAAAAGAAATTCAAGTTATTCTTAACATTTAATAGATTTAAAGTTAACATGGATCTATATTAATTTATGAAAAAATTAATAAAATTAATAAAATATACATTAATGAAAGTAAACATAAATAAGGGTCAATTAGAAGAATGAGGGACATTTTACCAAAAATTTAAAAAAAACACAAAAGAAATAACTAAAATTAAATTAACAATACTGATTATAAGATGGTTGTATAGTGGATAATTATATTATAATAAAATGAGAAAATAAGAAATAAAAAGATTTAGAGAAATATAAATTGTAATACCCCTAGTAAAAACGTGTAAATATTTAATTAACATTAGTAAGTCACTTGGGAAATGATGCTAAGGAAGGTCACATTTCCATTGGTTAGATATAGTTATGGGTGAGGCGTTTACCTACCAAACAACTATTCTTGAACTCTCAAAAGGAAAGGGGGATGCAATAGAGAAAAAATACCCAAACTATTCTTGAACTCTCTAAGGGAAAGGGGGGAGCCAATATGGAAGACAAAGGAACTTGAGGCATTATACATAAAAGAATTCTGGTAAGGACACTGTTAAGTTAATAACAAGAAAAATATTAAAAATTAATTTAATAACCAATGATTTACTAGAAAATAAATATGTGAAATAAATTAATTCAAATATGCCCAAAAGTAAAGTACGAGATGAATAACTCTTTAGAGTTAGAATTAAACAAATAATAATAATACAAATTACAAAACAAGTTGACATTTCATATATTATGGAAGAGATGTTGTATTCAAATATAAAATGAGACTTGGTAATCAAGGGTCAAATCAATAATAATAGTAAAAAAAAAAATTAATGTCCTTTTAATTAAAAATAATAAAAGGTAAAAGGTAATAAAAATAATAAAAGTAATTCATTAAATGTATATATATGAGCTTTACATACAAGGAGGTTTGTTGGTTTTTGTGTTTCCTTAATAATGGAAGGGAAAATTTTATTTAATTTAATTAAATAATTTAAAAATGTCCTCACTAGACACGTCCTACAATTGACATTAGAAGTGTTAGTGACCATGTTAAACTTAGTGAAAGTTAAAAATCGTATTATGTAGCATTGCTTCATATTTCTTGACTAAGATAACTACTTTTTCTACCACTAGTTACTCTTTTAAAAAATGTGAGGTTTCTTTTTAGACTGCGAGGTAGCTTGTTCAAGATTTAGTTTCATAGTTTAAAAAATGTTGTAATTATTGTAGCACTCCTCCATCCTTCAAGAATGGGGACAAATATTACAAAATCAAATCTTTATCATTAATGATGAGCTAACTATCCTTATCATAATTTAAGTATTAAATGAAATCATTACTATATAATTATTAAACCAAATGCACTTTGATACTTTGCACATAGTTTGTTGAATATTGTAATACCCCATGTTGGAAACATTAGTATTTTCTATTGTGTGCTAAAAGTAAGCTATGCTTACAGAATAGGCATGTAGGATGATGACATAATTCTATATATAAATATTTTATAAATAAATAAGTAATAAATAAGAAATACTTGGAAATTGAACACTTGGAGATGAGATTATATTATGATAACCTTTCCATGATTATAATTCGAGAAAGAATTCTCGATAAAATTAATGGATGAGAGAGAAATATCCATGAAGAGCTTAGATGGAGATAAATGTTAAGCTGCGATTGGTATAAAGCTTCACTGAGGTTAAAAGTGATATTTTGGTTGAAAGAACAACCCACAAAAGTGCGTGGTAACATAGTTGGAGTACTTTTCAGGGTCTCCATCAATTGTTCTTTAATATGTGGTTTTTGATTGTTTTATTTATTTTGAAGGCTACTTACATCCGTTGGTTGTTGTTATTAGAACATTGTTGTTCTAGATTGGAAACATGGATTAGATTCACATGAAGGATTGTTGAAAAATGCAGAAAGATATTCTCAATTTTAGTTTTCCTTGATTAAATTGAGAAAATTTGAAATTCCACATCATCAAACAACTTGGATGCAATTATCTTGTATGAGATGGCTTGTGTCACCCATTTTACTCAATAAATTCAAGTTGTAGGAGTTAGACTTTAGTTGAGCATGTGTGATTGCTAATTTGTACCAATCAAAGTCAATTAGCTCAAGTTCTTTTGAGTTAAAATAGTTATAACTATTGGAGGAAGTGGTGGAAGGCTAGTTGTGCAGTGGGACTTCAGTCAAATGTAGTGATCATCTATTTAACTAATCAATCAACACAAAATAGCTAGTGCATGCAAAGAACTCAAGTTCCCCGGCTATGTTGGAGATTCCAAGGAACTGTAACATTAGTTGTAGACTATTCTTGAGTGTATAGGTGTTGCATGCAGTCACATGATCAACCTTAGGAATTGAACAATCCATTTTGGAAAAAGAACTAAATAGTAGGGGCCTAGTTTCTCAAGGAATTGCACAAGGAAATAGGGGCTCAAGTAGAGGAAGAATTGACAAAGTTTGGGTTTAAGCTTCTTAGTGAGCAGAGAGATAGGTTATTCACTTATAGGTTGTGCACAATTGAGTAAAGCAATTGTAATACATCTATATTCATAAGATTGAAGGAAGAAGGCATTGGAGTTATTAGAATATTGCTTTACCCAGGAAAAATATTGTGTCCATCTGTTTTATTTCTTATTGAATGTCTGAATTTTTTGTTCTAAATTGAGAATTAACTTCCGTAGAGTAGTAGAGTAGGTTAATGTCATATGATCTTGAAAAAAATTCATGAAAATTTGTAAATATACACAATAATTTGTACATTGTATCATAGCAAGATTCACATTAGAGCAGGAATTTTGAATTTATTTCTCAGGAGGTTTGAATTTGCAGTTCATTGTAGCAAGATCTCTTAAAAACTAAAAATACTACCTTCATCACGCTTAGGCTAGAGTATGCCTTGGAAGGCAACTCTAATTCCATTGACTCAAAGGATCACATGGAGGAGGTATTTGATGAAAATGGATTGCTAGAATACATCAATAGAGATTTTACAAAACTAACATAATTTGATGCCTAAAACCTTTCTGAGTGGAAGAAGGTTGTAGCCAAGGTGTGGATAATAATAGTGGAGGGAGTATGAGACCACATTTTCAGTGATCTCCATGGGAAATAAAATCCTTATGCAATGTGGTAGGAACTAACAAATATATTATAGAATAGTAGTGACCACAAAAAGTTGGTGCTCAAGGATAAACTTTAAAATATCAAGACGTAGAAGAATTACTTTATCCTTCAATATCTAAGGAGGTTCACACAAGTTCGTAATGACCTTGCATGAGTTTTTGTTACTCTTTCAAAGGATGGCTTCGTAAAAATATCCCTTCTGGGCCTTCCCAAGAGTTAGGATAGCTATCAAGATTAAGTGAAAGGGATGGAGAAACTACCTAATTGGGAACACTTATGGTATGATTTTCTATAGGAGGAAATAAGGAAGAATACCAGAGATGGGACCTAATCCAAGGGAAAGGACGAAGAAAACTTTACATTGGTTGGAAAGGGAAAGAAGGGAAAAGGGAAGAAACCTCAAACCAAACTAGAATCCAACCAAGGGAGAAAGAAGAAAGATTGTTCAAAAACTAAATGCTTCCATTGTCATGAATACGAGCACTATGCCACAAAGTGTCCACAGAAAAAGGAAAGAAGGAAGACCTTAGGAGGGGTAATGGATGAAGCCTTAGTTTCTGATGCGGGAGCAACCAACACCAAAGCCAGCGAACGCAAGACATGGAAGCAAAACAGAGTTTAAGCTGATTTAAAGCAGAAAAAGATTTAAAGCAGATTTAAAGCGTGCATGCATTATGAAGCTTTTGTGGACAAAATCAGGGGAGGATAGGATTGATCCTTCCTAAAATTCTTATATAAATGTAATACGATAGGGGTGTAGGGATATATCTGTTCTAGGAGGTATTTTGTGAGTGGAAAAAATCTAATCGGTGTGGATTTGTTGGTTAAGGCTGCAATGCCTTAGATCAAGTAATCTTTTGTAAATTATCAAATTATATATTATGTCGATTTCCTACCTATTCGGTTATGAGTTTTATAGTTTAACTAATGAACGAATTCCTGTGTTGCGTTCTTGTTGATCGACCATCGATCAATCAAAGGATTGATGGAGATATAAATATCGTTTAATTGTTATATATGGGTTCGATTATAGGCGTGTGTAATACAGATTGGATTAATATTGAATTGCCACAGTCGAAGGTCTGGAAGAGCGAGATGCCGGAGTCAACATTTGCCTAAATTGTTTGAAATTAAACTCAAGAGGAGCGAAATCAAGTTAATGGAAACAGATGCAAATGTATTAAAAATCTGTTTGATGGAGGACCGGGTCCGATCATTAATCGGATGGCTTATGGGTGCTACGTCGCTCAATCGTTGCGATTTAATCGCGTCGGAACTGTGGATCATTTCGTATCAAATTACATTATTCTTTGATTACCGATTGGGTTGAATTAGAGTGTTTCCGATTGAATCGGGTCGGAGCAACAGAGATTGAATTTAAATCGGAGTTAGATGGATCGGCGGAACCACCGATGTTTATAGGGCCATCTGTATTTATTTTTAAATCCATATATTCCCGTATATTTGTATTTTGTGTGGTGTGGGGGTTTTAAAGCTTAACACCTATATTGAAATGTTTGCAATGATTATGTATGGATGGCACAATTTTAATGAAGATCCACGTCAATAAATTAAAAGGTTTTAAGTTTAAAACGCTTCCAATAAGGCTTAGTGGGCCATAACCCACAGGCCCAGGTTCGAGTTTTTAATGGAATTGGCATTTTGGGCTTACCCCAAGATCTCATCCCATCAGTTTGGTATGAGAGCAGTAAAAGATTCTGCGGAAGGAGGTACAGTTCTTAATGAAGTATGAATCGGTATGGTCTTTATATTTTGTGTAGGTAGCAGCAGAGGAAGGTGAGAGGATTGCAATCGCCTAGAGCATTTACCAAAAGACCAAGTCCAGAGGAGAGCTTGGTGAGGTAAGAGGCGGCAAGGAGGACTTGCTGTTGCAGAGGTAGATTGCAGCTCACAAGTTAAAGGTATTACGAAGACCAGGCGAAGCATATCACGAAGAGGTCATAAATTTTTGTGCCTCGGGAGTCTGATGCAGGAGCAAACAACACCAAAGCCAACGAACGCAAGCCATGGAAGCAAAACAGAGTTAAAGCCGATTTAAAGTAGAAAATATATTTAAAGTGGATAAAGCAGATTTAAAGCATGCATGGATTATGAATATTTTGTGGAGAAAATCAGGGGAGGATAGGATTGATCCTTCCCAAAATTCTTATATAAATATAATATGATAGGGGTGTAGGGATATATTTGTTCTGGGAGGTATTTTGTGAGTGGAAAAAACGTAATCAATGTGGATTTGTTGGTTAAGGCTGCAATGCCTTAGATCAAGTGATCTTTTGTAAATAATCAAATTATATATTATGTCAATTTCCTGTCTTTTGAGTTATGAGTTTTATAGTATAAATAATGAACGAATTCCTGTGTTGCGTTCTTGTTGATCGACCATCGATCAGTCAAAGGATCGATGGTGATCTAAATATCGTTTAATTGTTATATATGGGTTCGATTATAGGCGTGTGTAATATGGATTGGATTAATATTGAATTGCCACAGTCGAAGGTCTGGAACAGTGAGATGCCGGAATCAGCATTTTCCTGAATTGTTTGAAATTAAACTCAAGTGGAGCGAAATCAAGTTAATGGAAACGGATGCGAATGTATTAAAAATATGTTTGATGGAGGACCAGGTCCGATCAGTAATCGGATGGCTTATGGGTGCAACGTCGTTCGATCATTGTGATTGACCGATTGCGATTTAATCGCGTCGGAACTGTGGATCATTTCATATCACATTACATTAATCTCTGATTACCGATTAGGTTGAATTACAACGATTTCGATTGAATCAGGTCGGAGCAATAGAGATTGAATTTAAATCAGAGTTAGATGGATCGGCAGAACTACCGATGTTTATAGGGCCAACTGTATTTATTTTTAAATCCATACATTCCCGTATATTTTTATTTTGTGTGGTGTGGGGGTTTTAAAGCTTAACACCTATATTGAAATGTTTGCAATGATTATGTATGGATGGCACAATTTTGATGAAGGTCCACGTCAATAAATTAAAAGGTTTTAAGTTTAAAACGCTTCCAACAAGGCTTAGTGGGCCATAACCCACGGGCCCAGGTTCGAGTTTTTAATGGAATTGGGATTTTGGGCTTACCCCAAGATCTCATCCCATCAGTTTCACAATTCGACTTTGACTTTACCCTTATCGCATGCATGTTCAACATAGTGATGGGGAGCGTGTGGTACATTGACTCAGGTACGTTATTTCACATAACAGGGTGTACAGATTTTTGCAGTGACCTGGAGCAGAAAGATCTTCAGATGCACATCAAGCTAGGGAATGATGGAAGCTACAACATGACCTGTATTGGTACAGTCACCTTTCGGAGGGAGTTAAGCTCCTCTCTCAGGCTCAAGGATGTCAAGTTTGTTCTAGGCCTAAAGAAAAATCTCATCTTTGTTGCAGTTTTGGAAGACCGTTGTTCTGACATCATCTTCAACAAGGGAAAAACATTCCTGAGACACATAGCCATGAAACAGGTGAATAATATTGAGGTATGTGTGAAGAATCTATATAAGTTAGATGTGGAAGATTATGTTGCATTAAGAACCAAGTAAGAGAAATTGCAGGGCCATGATGTAGGTGAACTTTAGCACATAAGATGGCCATTTGCATCATGGCACCTCGAATATTATACAACAAATAGCCACTAGCCTCCCTAAAGGAGCATTTGAGAAACATGATGTATGCAAAGGATGTACCTTAGGGAAGTAAATAAAATCATAATTCCATGATCGGGACAACAAAGTGCATGCAGCTCAAGAAAGGACCCACTTTGATGCATGTGGACCTTTCTTGATAGCCTCCATTGCCAAGCATAAATATTTTGTCGTTTTTATTGATGAACTCTCACATAACTGATGGATCTATTCATGTTGAAGAAAGATGAGAAATTCTCCAAGTTTTTATAATTCAAGGAACTCGTTGAGAAAGAAACCAACAAGAAGGTGAAGACTCTCAAGAGAAATAATGGATGTGAGTATATGTTGAATGAATTTAAAATTTATGCGTGAAAGAAGGCATTCAATGAGAGTTGACAACACCCCACAACCCACATCCTAATGGGGTGGTTGAGAGAAATATCCATAGAATTTTGAGAGCAACGAGGGTGATGTTGCATGACCAAGGTTCACCTCTGCATTTGTGCATTAAGGAATCCAATACAACACCATATTTGCAAAACCAAAGACATCCTCGGATTCTTGGCATGATTACATTGGAAGAGACTTTCTCGGGAAGAAAGTTGTATCTGTCACACTGTAAGATTTTTGGATCCTCTCTTTACTACCATGTCTCTAAAGAATCAAGGAATAAGATTCAGTCAATTGTAGAATTGGGGGTATTTATGTGTTACACAAAAACTCCCCATAACTAACATGTGTACTTTCCATCACTCATAATGATAGTTGTGTGAAAGGATGTAAATTTTTATGAGAAGAAATCTATGTGTTTCTCTCTTGAGAGGGAGATTTAGATCCCACCAAAAGATGAGATTTTAGCTCCAAAAGAGGAACCTCAAGAAGTTGTAGAGAAACCACAAATTGTGGAGCAGAGAGTGGAGACATTCACTAAATAAAAGCCTCTAGAGAAGGAAAAAAAAAGGAATAAGGAAGTTGATAGACTTGTGAAGGATGCAAGGGAGGATGTGGGATATCCTTCAAATTTGCGTAAGGAAAGGAGGTCACCTGAGAGGTAGACTAGCTACATGGCTCTTATGACTAAGCTTATAGAGATTGAGCCATCCTATTTTGAGGAAGAAATAGAGCAACCTCTATGGGTGTATGCAAATGTGGAAGAATATGAATCCATTGCAAAGAATAGTGTTTGGGCAGAGGTCCTAAGACCAAAATATCAATAAATAGTGGGCCTAAGATGAATATTCAAGGTGAAGAAGGCAACAGATGGAAGAATAGGGAAGTATAAGGCCAGATTTGTGGCCATGTGGTACTCTCAAGTTGAGGGAATCGACTACGAGGAGACATTTTCTCTGGTAGCAAGGTACTCATCCATTAGATCAATTCATCATTGGGCTACATAGATGGGGTATACTATCCACCAGATGGGTGTAAAAGTAACATTTCTAAATGAGGCTATTAAGGAGCAAGTGTACATAGAGTAACAATTTTTTTTTGAGACATTTGATCAAGATTCTCATGTGTGCAGACTCAAGTGATTGTTGTACGATATCAAGCAAACAACTTATGCTTGGTACACCAATATCGATAGTTATCTCACTGGTTTAGGCTTCACCATAAGTGAAGCAGATGTAAACCTCATCACATCCTTATAGAAGGTAAATTTCTTATTATTATCCTATATGTTGATAATTTTATTTTAACTATTGATGATCCGTTGATCATATCTTGCAAGGAAAACCTTGCAGAGGAACTTGAAATGAAGGACATGGGTCTCATGTACTACTTTCTCGGGTTGGAGGTATGACAGGGTGATGGGGAATTGTTTGTCTCTCAAGGGAAGTATGAAAATGAGATATCGCAAAGATTCTACATGGATATTTGTAAACCCATGGAAACACCTTTAACAAATGACTAGAGGAAGGAGGATGTCACTTCAGGTGAAGTGGATGCTACCATTTATCAACAACTAGTGGGTCCACTCATGTATATTGTGAAAACGTGACCAAATATGTTTTGTTAAGTCAACCAGCTAAGCCAATCTACAGTTTGGTGAACCAAAATATTTTGGAAGGCAACTAAGCATGCTTTACAGTACCTCAGAGGCACTACCTAGTTTTCACTATGGTACAGACAAGGAGAGGGAGTGAAGTTGTGTGGCTTCGCAGATGTAGATTGTGCACGAAGTCCATCAGAACGAAAGAGTACATCATGTGGAATTTTTAGTTTTGGGTCCATAGTTGTTTCTTGGTATGAAAGGAAGCAAAAATATGTGGTGCTCAGCTAGACATAAGTATAATACATGGTTGTAAGTCAAGCAGCATGTGAGGCAATATGGATGAGAAAGATACTTGTTGGACTATTTGGTGAGATGATGGATCCAATTGTGATAACCAAAGTTGCATCAATCTCTCTGAGATTCTTATATTTCACGGTCGATACAAGCATATAGATATCCAATATCACCATTTACGGGACTATGTATAGAGGTAGATGATGTTGCTACACTCCATTTTGATAGAGGAGTAAGATTTGGACATTTTGACAAAAGATTTATCGAGAGGGAAGTTTGAGTTTCGTAGGTGCAGGATAGGGGTGGTTGATAATCTTTTTCTTGCAGAGAGGGAGTCTTTAAAAATTTAGTAAGAAATTCTCAATTTGATTTTTCCTTGACTAAATTTAGAAAGTTTGAATTTCCACATCAACAGAAAGCTAGGATGCAGTTAAGTTGTGTGAAATGCTTTCTGTCACCCGATTTACTCAATAAATTCAAGTTGGAGGAGTTAGAGTTCAGTTAATAATGTATGATTGTTGATTTGTAGCAATCAAAGTGAGTTATCTCAAGTTGTTTTCAATTAAACTAGTTCCAACTACTTGAGGAACTAGCGGAAGGCCAATTGTGCAGTGGGACTTTAGTCAAACTCAGTGATCATCCAACTAACTGATCAATCTACCCAAAATAGCTATTGCATGGAGAATTCAAGTTCCCTAGCTGTGGTGGATATTCCAAGGGAGTGTAACATCAATTTTGGACTAGCATTGAGTGTACAGGTGTTGCATGCAGTCATATGATCGATCTTGGGAATTTCACAATCCATTTTGTAAAAATTCCTAAATAATAAGGGCTTAATTTTGCAAGTAATTGCTCAAGGAAATATGGTCTCAAACAGAGGTAGAAATTTACTAAGTCTGGGTTACAACTTCTCAGTGAACAAAGAGACAGGTTATTCATTTGCAGGTTGTGCTCAATTGAGCAAATAAATTGCAATACATTTATATTCATCATATTAATGCAAGCAGACACTGGGGTTTTTAGCGTATTGCTTTCCCCAGGAAAAATATTGTGTGCATGTGTGTTATTTATTATTGTATGTATGAAAGTTTTGTTTTAAATTGTGAATTAACTTCCAAAAAGCGGTAGAGTAGGTTTGTATCTTGTGATTTTGATTAAAACAACATGAGTAGTTGCAACTCTACACCAAAATTTCTACAAGGATGGTGGAGGAAAATTACAAAATATTTGTTAGTAGACAATACGCCTACTTCAAAATATCTATGACAACTTTTGTGAGAAGAAGAAATTGAGGATAAAAGCTTGGATTGTGGAAGAATTAGTCACAAGATTCAAAAGGGTGGTAATTTTGTTTGCACATTTGGAGGTAGACATATTGAATGTAATTTTGGTCGCAGGTGTGTAGGTAGACAAGTGACAGTTATTGCTTTGGTTTTTGTTAATGATTTGTTACTATTTCGTAGATTGACCTATTTTGATCGGTCTCTCGACTCCTTCTAAATAATATTAAATCTCATATGGTTTCTTCTTACCTAGATGATGCATTGGTATTCGATATTTATCATATTTTTGGTGTTATCTCTACTAAATTAGATGCAGATTTTAAATATCTTAGAGTTATGCTCCAACCTAATTTTTATGGAATTAAGGATTGGAGCTGACTTATAGAGGAAATCCACTGTAAACTTTTATCACGGGCACACAGCTGGCTCTCCCTAGGAGGCAATTTGACTCTAGTTCAAGCAGTTCTTTAGAGCATCTATGTATATTGGCTTCATATTTTCTTTATGCCTAACAATATCAGTAAATGTATATTTTTGGCTTCATCCTGGCATGGGACAGTTTGTGTCGTAAAGGACAGTGTGAGTTTGGTTGTTTTTTACTCTGTATGGAGGTGATGGAGGACCAGACTCATCTATTTCTTTGGTTCTCCTTAGCAAGATCAATTTGGAATGGTGTATTTAATATGTTGAATTTACATGTAGGTTAGAACTACTCTTTTGTGGTTGATTGTATTCAGGACTAGATTATTGAATATAAAAAATTTGGACCACTTCCAATATACATTGGGGTTTTGATCCAAAGAATGCATCACTCTGCCAAGCTCATTTTTTGTTATACATCCATGTCCATCCTTGTTAAAAAATCTAAAATCCTCACTGGACTCAGACATAACCTCCATCCCATATTCCATTAGTAGATAAAACCCTTCTCTCATTTTCTAACCATGTCAATCTACCCTCCATCCCATACTCTCTCATGAGCCCTGTGTAAACCACCATTTCATTCAAGGATGGGGATTTTGCTATGTACTCTAACCATATATGTTATATACTTTCCCCTTTTTCTTGCTTATGGTTTCTTCAGTTGGCCTCCTCTAAATATTCCCTACTCTCCTTAAATTATTTAGAAGGTAGGCTTTGGCTGCTAACCCCATTTTACCAAAGATCCTTGACATGTCCCTTGAAATTTTTATTCCGCCCCATGATATATTTTATACCAATGAGTTGAAAGCTTTAGATTACTTTGCCACATATTCATTCATGACCAAAGACTATACCACTACTTCTAAGAATCTTGTGGTTACTATCACCACAATAAATGTATATTGTATTTTAGAGGAGAGAGGGATTGTATATTGCCCTTTGGGACACTCCAAAAATATTTTGATGCACCCTATTTCTCTAATACTCTAGTCTACATTGTGATCTTAATTCACAATCCATGTTCATCCATGTGGATGCACTTTATGATGTTCTAGGACAACGTAATGTCCTTGTTAACTCCTTCTTATCTTCCTTGTCATGTTTTCTAGTACTTGTATATCCAACAAGAAATTTGGGAGATGAATGCCATCAAGGTAGAAAATCAAGGGTTTTCAAGTCGTTTATTTATGGTTCCCACTAGCATATTTCCACCATATGATCCACCCAATCCCTAAACTGGGGTCTAGTGCTATTTCGATTAATGATTAGATGGTCGTGGTGGGCCATAATTCCAAGTTAAATGTTATGACTCTTCATAGGATGTTATTGGAGATACTTAAGGAGACACCTCTTTGGCTAAAGTGTTAAGGAATGATTTTGACTTTGATATCAAACCATCAACCATATACTCAACATTTGTCCCATCAACCATATCCTCAACATATCAAACCAACAATGAAGAAGACAACTGGGGTGAAGCATGGGCATTCTCTCTTGCCCACGTTGTTCATGATATATATCAGTCTATAAATTCCTCTACAATCCACCAACTGTGCGTCAATAAATTTTTTGGTTACCCCGCTATCCACCAAGATGAATATACGTTGTCCCTGCATTATGCCTCTAATTGCCAAAATTGAAAAATTGGGATTATCCATGTCAAAATTTTAATTCAAGACTGACCATCCATTGGAAGGCCATTAACACAATATTAAGAGATAAAAAATGAATAATTGACACAATACCAAATACAATACATACAATGAGTTTTATCTCACAAGGTATCTAGATGCTAATTTAGCAAGTTCACACGAAGAGAGAAAGGCAATGTCATGATACAATGTTCAATTTGTAATCAAGAGCATTATCTTAGATAAGGGAGAAGTAACATTTAGTTTCTTTCTCACACACAAAGGAAAAATGAGGCAATGTCAAATTCCTTTCGTGAATCAATGTTGTTGTAAAGTGTGTTAGAAAGCTTGCATTGTAGGCAAGACCCTCACACCATACTAGATTGTGTTAACCCAAGTATGTTGACCATGTCTAGTGATCTCAAATTTCAGGAACATGTTCAATGAGTGACCATAAATGAGGGGTGTCAGAGTGGCTAATAATCATAGTTTATAATGGATGGTTGTCATCATACATAACATCCATGGTTCAAGTCATTTCTTTGGTGCCCAATGTTGGTGAATCATTGTATTGCATCATGGTAGCATATCCTACATGTTTTAAAGGAAAAATATATTGAAAATAGATTAAGTTATGTCTCATGCAAAAGTTCAATATTGTTGTGTTGTGAGTGGTTTTCATATTATATGTAGCATATATCTATAATCACCTATTTCAAGCCTATTTTAAGAAATAAATGAAGAGGTGAATGGCCTTGCCATAAGAATGACTCTCACCAACTCCTCTCCTCATAACAATCTTTCAAATGTTAGCCCATAAATCAGACACATGCCCTTGTTTCTCTAGTTTCGAAACCCTTGGATGGATCTGACAATGAACTCCTCCTAACCACTAATTTAACCATCTATTGAATGCCTTTGATTGGTATGTGTAAATGATTTTGATTGATTCCCGGAGAGGTGTGAAATCTAATTTTTCATTCACATAAGACAAACACCAAATTTAACATGTGGTAGCCAAAATTTCAGCCTTACAAATCTCTCATCCAACATTAAATACTTCACTAATTAGTCGGGGGGTAATCTCCTTAACAATATATTAAATCTTAGAAGAATTCATATTAATAGAAAAAATAACAATAGTTTTTAATATTATGTTATAATGCAGGCATCTGCCAAGTTGACATATGAGACACCTTTGTTTGTGAGACAAGGGATGCCCTCCATTCAATGCTTTAACTATTTAATCTATGGAGGTGTACATACCTTAATTTCGTTTGGGTTCAATCCTCTGACATTTAAAGAGGAAACACTTTAACACAAATTGAACAAGTAAATACAAACATAATTTGTATATGTATCAAAGTTACTTTGAGAGTTGCACCGCACGCTTAATTTTGTATAGAAGTAAGGGAGAACTTGAAGGGTTGATCACAACAAACATGTATGGTCAATTATGATTATCATAGGTATATTATTTTGGTTTTCCTAATCGATAACTTGCACACTTTGTTACTATTCAAAAATCCATGTCATGATGGTTTACTGGTTTAACATCATGTACATTTAGTTGTGTCTATTAAAGTCATGCCAGTTCAATGGAAAAGACAATGGTTTTTCAACTTCGTCAACTTACTGAGTTATGTGTTAGTCATCTCAGTGAAGAAAATATGAGCTCAATTAGCTTAATCTTGACATGCACATTCCATTGTCACTATTAGTGACATGCTAGGTTGGATATTAACATGAATTTTTTATTAACATTATCTAGGAGATTAACTGAATCAACATGCATGTTTGACTACAATTGTGGGAGATATGTTAGATAGGTAAACCCCATCAACAACAATTATGTTCAATTGCACATGTTAGAGGCATGAAACAATGGTCACTTGATTAGTAACATGTACATTTTGGTTATCACTATTAAAGTTGTGTTAGGATGGCTAACTTGATCAACGACCTATATGTTTGGTTACAATTATTAAAGCCTCACTTGATTGTTTAATGCAGTAAATGGAGTGTAAGTCTAGTTACCATTGTCGAAGGCATGTTTTTTTGGTTAAATTAGTTAACATCATATACATTCAACTATGATTATTAGAGCCATCCCATGCTACTAAACCCATTTTAAGTAGTGCATAACATCGATGGGTTCTTTCATAGTCGATGAGTTTTCATTAATAAAAAAGTATGTAAAAGGGCGTCAAAATGCATGTGGCCTCACCTCGAACAAGCTTTTTTACCAATGATATTACCATGGTACTAACAAAAATAAAAATGCCCAACTGAGAGTCCCATAGCTGTATAGGCCTTACATGCAAAAAAATAAAAAGAACTAACAAGACATAAGTCACCATAATTGGTCATCGGAAGTGATAGAGGCAATATTATCTAGCCCCATCCCTATTGGAGGAGTTTGGCGGTAGACATAGTGGATGTGAATATAGTGTACTATTTCCCCCCACATTTGTTGAAATACGCCAAGTGACATGTTCACCCTTCATGGACTGAATTTCATTCTTTAGGGGGTTGCTTATTGAAGATGGGGCTATGTCTAAGTCTCGAGTGACTTTAATAGAATAAATTCCATTTAGTTGTGATTGTTGAGCCAAAGGGGCGCTTTCATAAATTTTTCATGGACTGAATTTCATTCTTTAGGGGGTTGCTTATTGAAGATGGGGCTATGTCTAAGTCTCGAGTGACTTTAATAGAATAAATTCCATTTAGTTGTGATTGTTGAGCCAAAGGGGTGCTTTCATAAATTTTTAGATGCTTCTACCACATTGCAATGTCTCAAATCAAATAATCGCCACTTGCTTGTGTTCGTCGAAAAAAATTCAAAACAAATGTATGTCAAAGAAATTTAAATAGCCCAATGCTCATTGACCCACACCAACAACCTTCCTAAATTTATCTCCTTTATTGTGTTTGTTGGGGTTAAACTTCATCCCCCCACCATAAGTCATTTACTCCACCATTACATACACATGCATATCTCTAAAAATCATTCCAAGCTTAACCATTTTCATGCCTTACAAAAGAATTTCAAAAAATTGTTACATTTGCACCATAAAATATACATATTTGTATTCAAGATTTTCTAAAGTAATATGTGGTACTCTTAATTACAATCTCCTACTACTTTGACTGCCCATACCCTACCGCTCAACCCCATGGACATCCTTGCATTAATGTCATGACCCTCTCAATTTTGTAGATATTCTCTTAAATTGATCTTATAACACCCTCCATTAAAATCATTACATGCACGTACATGAGAACCCTCTCCCTACCAAAGTGGACCAACAAGGACTCAAGAGACCCTACTCACCCCAACCCAAGTGCGAGAATGTACTAGAAATAGAAGGAGGGAACTTGCAAACTTTGGTGGGAAGAATTCCAACTCTCTCAAATTCCACGAGAAAGTGAAAATAAATTGCAATATGAAGGAAAAATTCCCAATCCATGTCAAGAAGGCTAGAAAAATTAAAAGAAATCAATAAAAATGGCTACAACAACATTTCACCCTTTTACTCAAATCTACTCCTCCTCACCTCACTCGAATGATAGCAAAAGCTACTAAGGCATAGTTTTATTTGATCATCAAATTTTAAAACCCTCGCTAGTTCAAGGGTTTCCAATTTGTACTACGATATTCCATACAGATGCTAGGATCTACCCTCCACAGTTGTGCTGAGACGAGCAATGGGAAAGTGCCATAGGATTTCATCAAATGACCTAGCTTCCTCTGAGGAAGGATGGCCACATAATGAAGAATCGAGCCTAGACAAAAAAGAGGATGACCAGGAAGAGATCGAATTGGTAACTTGGCCAACAACGGACGAAAACTAAGATGATGAAGACACTCATCCAGTGAATCTGTTGATTGCAGACGATGATCAAGATGCTTCTGCTGAAACCGTTGACAAGGTAGATTTGTCAAACTCTATTTCTTTTGCACTCCCTTTATTTACCTTTGGCACTTTTTGATCCGGATTTAAACAGGAACGCAACAGAATACAGAGATAACCATATACACAAATATGCATCGGAAATAATACTTCATTTCATTAATGGAAAATACTGAAATATGCTTACAACCAGAAATCGAAATAAACCAGCTAGGGCGATGGTAGCTTATCTCTGAGAAGAGATGTGGTGACTACATGCCTCTAAACTGTTCCGAACTGTGTTACAATGAGGTTCAAAGGCCTATTTATTGTTGAGAAACAATGGAAAACCCTTCACATTCCAAAACCTAACCCTAGAAGATGACACGCCAAATTGTGGGCCCCGTTTTGGGTAAAATTGTACATCAATTTCCCGTGGTCGTAACTTTGGCATACGATCTCCATTTGACACGTATGATAGCTCGTTAGAAAGATCTATCCGAGAACTACCACTTTGGGAAGGAAAACATTAGTCCATGGACCCATGTTGCCCCCAGATTTCCCAAAAAACGTCGTTTAGGGCCTCAAAACGGCTCCGGAA
>APFE031327679.1:22735-55911 GCA_000404065.3 Pinus taeda
AGGTCAATCTTTACTTCTGCAGTTGCAGCTTCAGTTTCAGTAGTTTCCGGCTTCAAACTAGGGCAGTCGATATCTTGCAAACCGTTTGTCGGATTGACTTCATTCCACCACCAAAAGTTGTGGCTTTTAGAGGAGGTTCAGAGGAACCTACAGCACAGTTCAGATGAGGAGATCTTCTAGGCCACGTAGGTCAATCTTTGGATCTGCAATTGCAGCTTCAGGTTCAACAGCTTTCGGCTTCACATGTATGAGAGAGAGACCCATTTCTGCGCAATAGAGAAGAGACACATTTCTGCGCAGTAGAGAGAGAGATATGTGATGAGAAGAGTGAGTGCAAATAAGGAAAAATCCTCTTATATTTATACACAATGTTGGTGTTTGAATAGATGCGACTGTTGGGCTTCTGAGCCTACATAACTTGTAGGTCGGCTTCATAATAATTCCATAATCAAAATAAATTCATATTTCCATGAATACTTATCGGAATCAGATGATCTTTATATCAATCCTACACCTCTCGACGAAAGGAATCTAATAAAAATATTATCAGCCATGCATAAGATGACCCACATGAAGTTTTGCCCTGGTTGCCAATTTTAACACCCCTTGCCACGAGTTCTTTTCCTCCTGCGCAGTTCCTCCATGTGTCTGCGTGGACTCCATTTCTGCGTCCCCCCTGGCTCCCCTTTAAGTCACAACGTTGTGCTACCTAGGAAGTGACTTTTTATTCTAAAGTGAGTTATGTTCCCCCTTCCTCGCTTTTTATTTACAAATAACTATAGAAGGCAAAATTTGAACAAAATCAAATATTCCAATTAGCCATTGCTAATTAGGAATATTATAGAACTATGTGTTTGATTTCACTCTAGGATGGTGTGTGGACCATCTCTATGCACCCCCCCTTATCTATGGCAAATCAATACTCCATCCTATCTTTGTTGTGAAGTTGCTTCCTCGCGTTCTTCTTGGGTGTTGAGGGAGTGCCTCATGCATCATTGGGAGGAATGAAAGCCCAATAGAAAAATAAGTCTATTGGAGAACCCTTATGTAGGATAGAAAGGGGCCCACCCTAGAAAAATGCGTATAGAACGCATGGATGTTTCACCCCTGCCAGAAAGGTAGTATATCATAATGACTGGATAAGGTATAAATTGCTAATTTGGCAGCTCAGTGACAAATTCCAATCATTGGAATAGATTCCTCTTTTCGAGAGGACCAAAATTGACCTTTGAAGCACTCGTTTCGGATAAGGGAAAGTGTATTTTTGAAGTCAAGCCCACAATGACATATTTGATCAGGTCGGCCTAAGGAAAAATTGCCCCTCCTCCAATGCTTATAAATATAAGTGACCTCAAGCTCGTTTGGACATCATCACACAACTTCTCTTCTCTCTCTCAATCTAATTGGTTTGTATAGGTCTGAGGCAGCTATTCTCTTCATATGTGTGCGAAAGGACAGAATTACAGGTGACCGAAATTTAAAGTTTTTATGCAGCTTTGACTAGCGTTGACTTTGAGTCTTTGACTTTTGGGGCTGATTTTTGGATTGATTTTTTGGAAGAATCTCTCTGTCTCTCGGTTGCATTTTTAGGCACAAAAAACAAGCCATTTGGAGCTATGTGACTTGGGTTGACCGCAGGAAAAATTGCAGACTTGGCAGGCTGGCTCGCTGTCATCACCTAGTAATCTGAACATGTCTTCAAAGTGTGTGACTACTTGTTCTTGTGCAGCAAGGTACCTTCTTCTTGAGCTGAGACCCCTCAGTCAAGAAAATCTGGTCCATGTAATAGATGATCTCATCGACCACCCTGTACCTGTCATCTGCCACCTGCCCATCCAGAATCTCGCATGCAAACCTATCCTTGGAGTGCTCTACTAAGAGTCAAGCCCTCCAATCTGTATCCAAGCTCATAAGAGACAACGTGGCTAGTCTACGTGAAAGGGCATCTGCTACCACGTTGTTCTTACCCTTGACATACTCAATGGCAAAGTCATATGCTTGGATCTTACTGATCCACTTCTGCTGCCTCTCCTGTAGCTGCTTCTACTCCAAAAAGAACTTGAGGCTGTTGTGATCAGTCCTCACTCTGAACTTGTTGCCCACCAAATACTGTCGGTACTTAGCCAATGCATGCATGATGGCCAGCATCTCCTTGTCGTATATGGAATACAACCTCTCATGCGGAAGGAGCTTCTGGCTCTCAAATGCTATAGGGTGACCTCCCTGCATACTGCGCTGATCCCCTCTCTCGACACATCACACTCCAAGACAAATGGCTGCATAAAATCTGGCAGCGCAAGCACTGGGCAGCTGCTCATAACCTCCTTGAGCCTGTCAAAGGCTCACTGCGTTGTATCTGACCAACTGAATGCCACTTTCTTCATCAAATCGGTCAAGGGTGCAGCAAGTTGTGAGAAACCTTTGACGAACTTCCGGTAGTAAGTACAAATGCCAATGAATCCTCGAAGTTCCGTCACGTTTCTCGGCTCCGGCCATTCCCTGATGGCCCTGATCTTCTCCTCGTGGACCCTCACTCCGTCCTCCCCTATGATGTGTCCCAGATACAACATCTCCGTCAACCCAAACTCACACTTGGAGAGTTTGGCATAGAACTGCTTCTCCTGTAAGATACGGAGTACTGTCTCAATGTGCTGGAGGTGCTCCTCCTAAGTCCTGCTATAAATGAGAATATCATCGAAGAATACCAACACAAACATCCTCAAATGACTACGGAAGATGTGATTCATGCAGGACTGAAATATAGCTGGGGCGTTGGTTAGCCCAAAAGGCATCACCAAGAACTCAAAGTGCCCATAGTGACACCTGAAGATGGTCTTGGGAATATCCTACTCCCTCACGCGAATCTGATGGTACCCAGATCTCAAATCAATCTTAGAGAAGAGTCGTGCTCCCCTCAACTCGTCCATCAACTCATCGATACTAGGTATGGGGTACCTGTTCTTCAAGGTCTGCTTGTTCAGGGCCCTGTAGTCAATGCACATCCTCAATGTACCGTCCATCTTCTTCACCAACACCACAAAAGAAGCAAAAGGGCTCGTGCTCGGATGAATGTGTCCAAGTGCTAGCAACTCTTGGATAGCCTGCTCAATCTCGTCCCGATAGGCCTTGGGGTGCTTATAAGGGGTGTGGTGATCACTGCCTAGATGCCCTACTCAAGTTCGATAGTGTGCTCAAACCCCCGATCCGGTGGCTGTCCTGGTGGAATTTCTCCAAACACTATGGCATACCGATCAAGGATGGACTGAATCTCTGGATGTACCATCTGCCCTATAGTCCCTGCCTCTAATGCACGCAGCTCCATTGCCCACTTTATGTCTCCCTTCCGGAAGACAACCTCCATCTGATGAGCCAACACAGTCTGGGGCGGATATGTGTGCTGTCCCTGTATCTTCTCATGCCTCTCGGTCTTCTCATCATCCCACTCCATCTCTAGGGTCTTCCAATCCGTCGTGACCTTCCCTAGAGTAATAAGCCGCTAGACGCCCAATATCATGTTGGTGTCCGGAATATCGACCACGAAAAAGTGGTCAGTCAATGTATAGGTGCTCATCATCACCGAAAGCTCCGGAACATAACAAGCACACGTCATGGTCTGATCTCCTGGAACCAATACTAAAAACCCATCGAAGCTCTCTGTCTGAATACCTCTCCGCTCAACCATCTGTGCATCGATGAAGTTGTGGGTTGCCCCACTGTCAACCAAAATTGATACGTGCTGGCCACGTACTGTCCCTCGTACGCATAGCATCAGATACTTGGGAACTCCCTACAATGCTGCAAGGGCCCCTCCGGTGGGTGCAAAAGATGCACCACCTGCTGGTGGTGGTGGAGGTGGCAAAGGTTCCTGTATGGTATGGCTATCTCCTGCCTCCACATCCTCCTCGTCATCCTCTTCTCCATTGCTCTCGGAGAAGACCTCAATAAAATGTGCTTTGCCAGCAGCACATCTATGTCTTGGTGCCCATGGCTCCTGACAGGTGAAGCACAACCGCTTCTTCTTCAGCTCCCGCCTGGCATCGTCGTGAAGCTGTACTCATCCTGGATTCCCCTTTGGAGGATGAATCCTCAAAATCCTTCCCCTTAGACTGAAAAGTCTGTCTCTGGGGGTAAGGTGTCCAGGTCTTGGGTAAGACATCCTGTAAGTCCCGGGTCCTGCTGATAGCATCTTGGAGTGTGGCTGGCCTAGTGGATCGGACTAAACCCCGAAGTGGCTTTGCTAACCCCTTAACATACATATAGACCCTCCGTGCTGTGGATAGGTCTGGCACCATCACGGAGACCCTCAAGAAATCTGCAATGTAGGTCTTTGGGCTCCCTGTCTGCGTGAGCCTCGTCAGCTCAACAAAATGCTACTCTGGATCCCTCCAATCAAATCGCTCCATCAGTCTCTTGGTAAACTCGACATAGGTCATCACTATGGAGTGCCCCAGTGTAACCATCCCATGAAACCACCAATCCTGGGCCTCGCCATACAAATGCAATGTTGCCACCTTGATGGCCTCTGCCTCGCTGGAAATAAATGTCTAGCTTCTCTACCCAAGACTTTGCCAAACTGTTTGATGAACCATCAAACATAGGCAAGTGGAATCTACTCGTTGCTCGGTGGGTATCGCCATCATGGTAACGTCGGTACCCTCTGTGATGGTCGCGGGGTCTGCTATCCTACTGGAGCTGAACAAAATTTCTGAATGAAAGGGTTTCCCTGAACTCCTGCCCATAGGCCTGGTACTCTGCAAAATAAGTCACAACGTTGTGCTACCTAGGAAGTGACTTTTTATTCTGAAGTGAGTTATGTTCCCCCTTCCTCACTTTTTATTTACAAATAACTATAGAAGGCAAAATTTGAACAAAATCAAATATTCCAATTAGCCATTGCTAATTAGGAATATTATAGAACTATGTGTTTGATTTCACTCTAGGATGGTGTGTGGACCATCTCTATGCACCCCCCCTTATCTATGGCAGATCAATATTCCATCCTATCTTTGTTGTGAAGTTGCTTCCTCGCGTTCTTCTTGGGTGTTGAGGGAGTGCCTCATGCATCATTGGGAGGAATGAAAGCCCAATAGAAAAATAAGTTTATTGGAGAACCCTTATGTAGGATAGAAAGGGGCCCACCCTAGAAAAATGCGTATAGAATGCATGGATGTTTCACCCCTGCCAGAAAGGTAGTATATCATAATGACTGGATAAGGTATAAATTGCTAATTTGGCAGCTCAGTGACAAATTCCAATCATTGGAATAGATTCCTCTTTTCGAGAGGACCAAAATTGACCTTTGAAGCACTCGTTTCGGATAAGGGAAAGTGTATTTTTGAAGTCAAGCCCACAATGACACATTTGATCAGGTCGGCCTAAGGAAAAATTGCCCCTCCTCCAATGCTTATAAATATAAGTGACCTCAAGCTCGTTTGGACATCATCACACAACTTCTCTTCTCTCTCTCAATCTAATTGGTTTGTATAGGTCTGAGGGAGCTATTCTCTTCATATGTGTGCGAAAGGACAGAATTACAGGTGACCGAAATTTAAAGTTTTTATGCAGCTTTGACTAGCGTTGACTTTGAGTCTTTGACTTTTGGGGATGATTTTTGGATTGATTTTTTGGAAGAATCTCTCTGTCTCTCGGTTGCATTTTTGGGCACAAAAAACAAGCCATTTGGAGCTATGTGACTTGGGTTGACCGCAGGAAAAATTGCAGACTTGGCAGGCTGGCTCGCTGTCATCACCTAGTAATCTGAACATGTCTTCAAAGTGTGTGACTACTTGTTCTTGTGCAGCAAGGTAACTAGGTGCAAGCTTGGGATCATTTGCAATGAAGTTGTGGGTGCTGATGACAGCGATTGGGTTAGATTGTTCAGCACTAATCATAAGGGGTTTTGTCTCTTCTTTTTCCACTACTTTTTTCATCTTTGTAGCTCTTGCCTCCTCATGATTCATCCATGATGCTAAGGCCATCAATTGCAAGTCTCCTAGCATTGAATTTGGGTCCCACACATTTAAATCTGTCAAGGCCAAGTTGTGTAGGTAAAACTCATATATTTTTGCTCTATCTTCCAAGGTGCTTTGATCATAGAGATCAATGAATTGTCTACAGTCTTGGAAGGGCATAGTTCCTCTTTGTGCTAGGGTCTTTATTTGGAATTCTAGCCATTGTTCCTTCAGATATAAGGCATAAGACTTTGCTAGCATCCTGCATTGGATTGCCTCCAAGGATAAACTGGCCATAGTTTCCAACTGGCTTTCCCTTTCTTGTAGTTGTCCCCTTAGCCATGTGTTCTGAGCTTCCAACTGAGATTTCATCATTGCTTCTCTATCCCTGATGCTGCTCAGTTCTCTTCCCATATCCTACAATTTCTCCTCCATGTGGCCTACATCTTCCACCCCTTTTGATTTTGCAATTTCCATCCACCTGTGTGTTCTTGCCCTCTCTTTTTCAAGTTCAAATAATAGGGGAATGGCAAACTTCTGTGGGATTACCCTACCTCCTTCAATGAACTTGTAGTAGGAGTTGAGGTTTGGCCGTGGACTAGGTTCTCTCAGTTCTTGGTCTTCTTTCTTTGTTTCTTGTTGAGTGATACCTTCTTGGTCCATTTTTTGTGTTTCCTATAGGTTTGGAAGAGTTTCCTGTAGGATGGCCTCTACTTCTTGTAGGTCTGTCTGTGTCTCCTGTAGGAGACCTTTTCCCTTTGATGAGGCTGACCTTATGACAAACCTCCTAACATAAGTGATTGGAGACTTGGGAAAGGCTTGTTCTGATGATCCTACTCGTTGATTTTTCCCTAGAGGGGTTGCCTTTTCTTGTCGCTTTGGTGAATCCTCAATGAAAATTGGAGTTTTGGTGGAGGTTTGAGGTCTCCCTTGTCTAATCCTATTGCTCTTTCTTGTCCTGAAGTACAATGGTGTTTGTCTTTGAAATATAGGTGTACTTAGGGCAATAAGAGCAGTTGTTGCCTCTTTCTTTGTGGCCTCTGGAGATATCCTTGGTGATTCTTCTCCTTCTCTGCCTTGAGCTGCAAACTTTGGCTCATCCTTCTGTCCTTTTTCCTCTTTGCCATTTTCCTTCTCATTGTCTTCCTTGTCTCCACCTTCCTCTTCTTCTTCTTCCTCTATTTCTTCACTCTACCCATCTGTCTCTTCTTTTGTTTCTTCCCCTGTCTCTTCTTCATTTTCCTCCTCTATTTCTTCTTCTTTTTCCTCCTCTATTTCTTCTTCATTTTCCTCCTCTGTTTCTTCTCCTTTCTCACTAGCAGTGGGGATTTTGTCATATTCAACCCATGATGGGCTAGTTGTCAATGTTTTCCCTCCTGCACTTTGATGCTCATGTCTATCATTGATTATAGAAGAAAACATGGTATACTCAATCTGTTTTGAGGAGGTGTGTTCTCTCCAAATCTCAGTTCTTGGAGGAGTCTGAAGTGGTATCCATACACCACACTGTATCTCCCTTCACATGATATGTATTTAATGAGGTGGTAACTGAGTTCATTCCAAGGGTATGTAATGTTTTCCCTTCTAACACCATTTTTGTCCTCCATTGTCTCCTCTCCTTCCAAAAAGAATCTTTTCTTTGCAAGGGTGTTGTTACCATTGTCTTCTTTTCTCCATGATAACCCTAAAGGGAGTGTAGTGATTTTGCTTATAACTTCAGGGGTAATTACTACTGATAAGGCTTTCACCACAGTAATGGCATTGGTCCTAGTGAGGAGTATCAGTGAGAGGGCAAATTCTCTGGCCACATCATCATCGTATCCTCTCATCCTCTCAAAGAACCCCATCCATTGGTGCCTTGTGAAAATTTCCACTACAGGAGGATGTTGGTGGATCCTTGCTATGTATGTGGGTTCTCTCTTGCTGAAACCTCTTGTCATCTTTCCTTGGTAATTGTGGAGGCTTGTGTGGATACAAATTCAAGAATTCTAGTAGGTGAGGGAGGTTTGAATGTTAACTTTTAGTGACATGGAATACAACTCTCCTATACTGCAATTTCCTTAATCAAATTGAGGATTTTTTCTTCTTTTCAATGGAAAATATGGAAGGTATAGCTCCTACCTCACTTTGCTACATTCTGGTGAGGATAACCTTTGATTTCTCCTCCCTTAGTGCCCACTGACAATTCTGTAGGTTGATTCCTCTGTATCATGTAGGCTTCCTGTAGGTTTCCTGCACTATAGATGTTGATTGTCTCCTATAGGTGCTACTTCAAGAAGGCCAAGAGCAACCTCTTTGTTTGATGAATCCTCGAAGTCGCTTATGCTCTCTTTGTATGGGAATCAATGTTTTATTTCCATATATGAATGATCGTGTGGGGTGGTGTACTGGATGTCTAAGTATGAGCACATCCTTTTGGACCGTTGGTCCCACTATTAGTCCATCATTCCACCTTACCTCGTAATCGTCTCCCACTCCTTTCCTTCGTAACTCAAACATTTTTGGCTTGATTCCCTTTTTCTCTTGATTTGACTTTTGTCACGTGTAGAGTGGTCTAACTGTTTTCTTCTCGTCGAATGGCCGAAGGTGGCCAAGTTAACTCGCCACCTTTACTTATAAAATCAACTCTCACATAATCCTACAGTTTTGATCATATCGTACTAACGAGAGAGCATGAGTAATATGACATACCTATGGATAAGATGCTTTGATGATGATGCATGCTGGAGAGTGATGCCTCTTTGCTGCGTTTTTGCTGCATATTTTTCTGTGTATTTGCCTTTTTTTATGCTTGTTTCTTTTGATGTGCAGGTGCTGGAGATTGATGCTGGTGATCTTTTTGCTGCTATTGAGCTCTAGAGGAGCTTCTTCATCCTTGGATTCCTTGTTCTGAAGATGGCTACAAACTGTGTGGTTTCCTTTGTGGGATAGGCTGCTACAGGATACCTACAGGATGTCCTGTAGTGTTAATCTAGGTTGTCATTGATGTCAATAGTTGATCATCAATATGGTAGTGACCAGGATGGCAAATATTCTTGAAGATGCCAGAGGATAACTATAGTTCTTATTAAGATATCAAGACAAATGAAGTAACCATCTTGTACCTTGATGATCATAATGAAGGATTACCATATCACTGCACTTAATGAAGGTCTAGAAAATATACATGATGATGACACCACATGATGACATGTTCTACCTCTAATAAGGACCATTGGAAGACTACCCTGTATGCCTAGACTATGATGACTTATCTTACATTGAAAGACTGCACTATGATGATGACCCTATGTTGAAGAAGTTAGTAATAAGGCAATCAAGAACATGTAGAAGGCAAAGACATAATGACATGAAGACAAGGACATGATCAAGGGCATAATGATGGTGGCCCTACGTTGAAGAAGACAAGGACACGAATTGTGAAGACAATTGACAAAGGAATCATCCATGAAGAAGAAGCTCATCTATGAAAGAATGTTGTTGTCCTATATTTCTGCACTCATAAATATCAGACACATTAACAAATACTTTTTTCTACCTTAAAGGCAGAATTATTCCATGAGACCTACACCATATTAAAGAGCATATTTTTCCCTTTCTAACGAGTTATTATACGCCTCCTAATTCCTAGATTGTGAGAAATTGAATTTATAAGTTAGAAAAATTATTATTTTTGCCTAGCCGACCTAAACCGACTTGTGTAGGCTCAACATGTCGTCCAAGAGACATGTCTCTTCGTCAAATGAAAAACCAGTATAAATAAAGATTCGGACACTTCAGTTTTATCATCAAATTCGGTGAAAAATACAAAGAAGCAACACAGAAATAAGATAGGAGGCCGAGGAGGACAGAGAAGACATTGTTGTTTGGGCAAATTCTTTTTCTGATTTTCTATGATTGATTGTTGGGCTAAACAATACTACAACAAACTTGTGACAAGTGTGTGTGGACAACATTGCAGAAGTTTGGAATTTCTGTTTGGGCTTAAAACTTACCACTGGACAGCACCAAGAACGTGATAAAGGGATGAATATCCTCATCTCCCTGTGGACTAAACCGTTGACACAATCCTGTATTTTTTAGTGGCTGTAATTTTCAGACTGTGGAAAGATTCTTCTGGCCTGGACTATCTACCTTCAGAACATATTACAGTTCAGCTATAAAGGTCTTGAAATACACAGCAGCAGGCTCAGTTTAATCATTGTTTGATAGGCTCGGACTGTGGGCTAAAATCTGTGGAGAAGGCCTTATCTTACGCTCAGACTTGTGTTACAAATTTGGACTGTGGTATGTTGTGAAGACACATACCTTGGACTGTGCCTGAAGCATATATTGAATGTGGTGGGCTCAATCTAAGTACCTCCGGACCTGTGGAACCATACTATATGCCTGTGTTAGCACAGACCTTTTGTTGGAGGGCTTGAATCTTCATGAGTTCAGCCTTGTGTTCCCAACGTTTGGGAATTAATTGTAGCAGACCTTTGGAGCTGACTTGAAGTACTCTTTGGGGCTACCTTGGACCAGATTTGAAGAAGGCCTTGATTAAGGTGATCTTTGAAGAATTCCTAAAACCTTGTGAAGACCAAACAAGCACATTGTGTGCAGAACTATTAAAGCCATCATTAGTTAAAATTGAGTAAACACCTTTTGGAGCGGTTTTAAAATATTGTTTGGAGCTCATCTCTGAGTAACATATCTGAAGCATTTTTGAAGCAACCTTTGAAAAGGTTTAGAGCCGGTGCAGAGTTTGGTGTAGTTCATTGTAGACACATTGAAGTTGTTGTTGAAGAATAAATGCAGAACTTGCGACAGCCATTTGAAGACATTTTGTTAAAAAGCCCTGACTAATCTTGGAGATAGTATTGAAGACCATGATGCCTCATTGATGTCATCATGAGGTGACTTCGACAAATTGATTGGGTAATATGAAGAAAATTGGAGACACTTTCACGTCAAGAACAAGGTTGTCATTGATGATGTGATGTGGAGACTAAGTGAAGGGATAGCTAAAGACTGATAGGGCTCGTTGAAGAATACCTTGGGAGCCGTGAAGTACAACCAAACATACCTTGACAAAGTGAAGCTATAGGGTTGGAGCCGTTGGGTTTGGTGCCTCAGAATTGACAAGGTTGGTGCCTTGGAAAGTCCAAGTTGGTGCTTGGAAAACATAGGATTGGTGTCCTAGGAGTTGGTGCTCCTAAACTCAAGATTGGTGCCTTGGATAAGATAGGTTTGAAGCTCTAGAGGTCGGAGCCTCACTAAAGTCTAAGTAGGTGGTTGGCACATCCCAAGTTGGAGCCTGGGTGTTCTAAATATAAGTGATCTACTGGTAAAAGTAACAATTTAAAAGAAATATTGATTCACCCCGCCTCTCAGTATTTCCAACATGTAGCTGCCTCTCCCCTAAACTTTCATGCTTTTTCTCAATCTCTGAAGCATAAGGGATGTTGAAATGAGTGGAGAAGGGTGATCGGGAATGGTAGGTGAGAGATGTTGTCTCTGGGTATTGTCCCTCTTTCCCTCTTCTCTCTTTCTTTTGTTTGTTTTCTTTTTCTTTTTGTAATCTATATATTTTTTTTTGTTTTTTTTTTTGAATTGATTTCTTTGATGGATGCAAGGGTGACATGGTGATGAAAGGAATCGCTATGATGAGGTGGAGTAAATGGTTTTCCATCCAGACACAACCTTGTGTCATCCCCTTGCTCTCGGACTACCTTTATTGGGATTTTCAAGGTCATTATAATTCCTACAGGAAACTCCTGTAGGTTTACAGGAATCCTGTAGAAAACACAAAGTTTGTGTAAGATGAGCCGGAGGGGTTTATAAGTGGAAGAATAGGTGAATAGTGGAAGATATGAGATGGGTGGATTGAAACATGGCTCTTGTAGGTCCTTTTGTCCCTCTCATGTTGCGCTTATCCTCCTCTTGCTGCAAAACAAAATTTCCATTTTTTTTGTATCCTTTCTCTTATTTCTTCTTTCTCTTTTTGTTTTTTACAACAACTAGTCTGCCTCCAAGGAGGTTTTCATCCTAGTTGCCTACCCTGGGTGCCTCAAAAGAGGTTTTCACCTAGAGATATTTTTATTTTTCCTTTTTTTTTTAAACACCCTTGGGCCCCCTCAAGAGGTTTTCACCTTAGTCTTTTTTTGTTTTTTTCTTCAGGGACTTGGTGGGGTAGACGCTGAGACTTGCTCTACCACCATCACTATCTTGCTGATGTTATTGATGAATTCTTGCTTTGACAAGGGCTTCTTGTAGATCTTTAATCTATACCCATTGACAAACAAAGGGATTGCCTCTACATCAATGGTTCTTATCTGTACAACACCATTATCATGACACTTTTCTATTACATAAGGCCCTAACCACCTAGTCCTTAACTTACCTTTAAAATCCTTGTACTGAGAATCATACAACAAAGCCCAATCACCTTCTTGAAACTGTTTGTCTTTTATATTCTTGTCATGCCAAATTTTCCTCTGAACTTGAGTCACCTCTGTGTGCAGTAGGGCCTGCATCCTAAATTCATCTAACCCATTCAGCTGGAGCAATCTTTCTTGTTGTGCCCTGGCGAGATCTAGATCCAGTTGTGCTTCCATTCTTAAGGTGTTGTATTCAAATTCAATGGACAGCAGAGCTTTCTTCCCATAGACCAAATCATAAGGAGTGAACCCAGTGGTGGTCTTCCAGGTGGTACTGTAGGCCCATGTGGCCTCAACTAATTTGTCTGCCCAATCCTTTCTGTCGTTGCTAATCACTTTGGTCAGAATGCCTTCCAATGCTCTGTTGGTTACCTCCACTTTCCCATTAGCCTGTGTAGCCTGGTGGATGTTCTGTGCTTGTTCTTGGCTAGCTTAACAAATTTTCAATCATGTGAGATGTAAATTCACTACCTTGATCGGTGACCAGTTCTTATGTTGCTGCTTTGATGGCTTTGGCTTCGGCCCACTTGGATAAATAGTCAGTGTGCACAATGATGTACTGCTTCTGTTTGGATGGAGGATCAATGGGCCCAATGAAATCCATGCCCCACTTGTCAAATGGCTCAAAAGTCACTTGAGGTTATAGAGGCATTTCATCCCTTAGGGTAGGTTTCCCCATCCTTCGACACCAATCACACTGACTGGTATACCTCCTCACATCTTGGTGAAGAGTGGGCCAGTAATAACTAGTTACCAGCTTGTAGACCTTGAATGTTGTTCTTTTGGCTGCAAAGTGACCTCCACAAGGCCCATCATGACAGATCAAAAGGATGTCGAAGACTTTGTCCTCCCTGACACATCTTCTTAGAATTTGATCTGGGCCTAGCTTGAAGAGATTTCCCCCAATCCAAGTGAATGGGGCACTCTTCCTTACGATCTTACTCTTTTCCTTGGAGGACAAGTTTGGTGGAAACTGTGTAGACACCAAGTAATTTGCTATGTCAGCGAACCATGGAGAGAGAACTAAAATGGTGAATAATTTTTTATCTGGTAGATCATCAACTATTCCTTCCTCCCCTGCAGGCAAAATCAATCTAGATAAAAAATGTGCACCAACATTCTCCTTTGCCAGACTTATCAATAATAGTTAAATCAAACTGTTGCAATAAAAGTAACCATCTAATAATCTAGGCATTTACATCAGGTTTATCCATCAAGTATTTAATTGCAACATGGTCAGTATGTACAAATGTTTGGTAACCAGTGATGTAATGCCTAAATTTATTCAATGAATGCAAAACAACTAGGAGCTCCTTCCTAGTCACTGTGTAGTTCAGCTCGGCTTTTGACAGATTCTTACTAATAAAGTAAATGGCATAAGGTAGCTTGTCATCTATCTGGCCTAGAGCTACTCCTATGGCTTTGTGAGAGGCATCAACATGTATATGGAAAGGAAGAGCCCTATTTGGGCCTCGGAGAATAGGTGCAATAGCCAACTCCTTGTTTATGGTGTCCAAGGCTCCTTAACAGCTTTCTGACCATAAAAATGTGGAGTCTTTGGCCAATAACCCAAATAAAGGAGAAGCTAACTTGCTGAAATCTTTTATAAATCTCCTATAGTATCTGGCTAATCCTAGAAAACTTCTAACATCCCTCCGTTTTTGTGGAGTTGGGACCCTTTTGATGATGTCTATCTTATTTGGGTCTACCTGCAGTCCTCCTTGGGATATTGAGTGACCTAGAACAGTCCCTGCAGTCATCATGAATTCACATTTTTCGGGACTAAGCGATAAGTTCATTTCAATGCATTTGTTCAGCACCTTACCCAGGTTAGAGAAAGCCTCCAAGAAATCATACCCATAGAGTGTAAAGTCATCCATATAAATTTCTACTACATGGACTAGCTCTGCAAAGATACTCAGGACTGTTCTCTGGAAAGTGGCAGGGACATTGCATAAACCAAAATGAAGGACCCTATAAGCGAAAATACCCCAAGGACAGGTGAAGGTGGTTTTATCTTGGTCCTCTGGGCTAATCTGGATTTGATTGTACGTGTTGAACCCATCTAAGAAAGAGAAAAACTTTTTCCCTGCCAGGCCATCTAACACTTCGTCAATGAAAGGTAGAGGGAAATAGTCCTTCTTTGTTGCTTTGTTTAACTCTCTGTAATCAACACAAATCCTCCACTTTCCATTTTTCTTTGGAACCAGCTCCAAAGGAGACACCCACTCAATATATATCTTTAAGAGCTAGATTCATTCGCCTTTGGGGTTGTCGGATTAGTTTGCAACCTTCTTTGATGTAAATGTGGTGAGTACACACCGACGGGTGCCCTCCCTTCATCTCTTTGTAATTCCAAGTAAAGGCATCCAAATGCTTCCTTAGCATGTTACATAACTCTTCTTCTTGGTGTACAGAAAGAGGGGTTGATTTTCAGAGTTCTTTCAGGGCCCTTATTCTATTGCCTTGACACGAGTAGGATTTGATTCAACTAAGCATCGATCAATCCGATGGTTACTCATGGTTTCCTTCACTACTTCCTCTAGAGACAAGGTGTTGGGAATTGGATTTTGGAGGATGTGCTCAATCAAATCATCATCATCAGGTTGTCCTCCTCCCATGGCAGTTTCTACAGTATAGAGTTGGCCAGAGTAAACTTCATCTTCTTCCTCCTCTTCTAGCCATAAAGGTAAATCATGTTCTAAAGATGGTTGAGCAAGAGGGTACAAGACCAACTTCTTGGAGAGATGCCCATTTTTTATAGTCATGTTTCCAGCCCTGCAGCTGATGCAGGCATTGACAGTGGCTAACCAAAGCCTAGATAACCATTAAACTTGGTCTTAGGCTGGAGAACTAGGAAGCCTGCAGGGTACTCCCAGAAGTCAATGGAGACCATCACATCCTCAACAATCCCTTCAGGGGCTACTGTGGATCGGTCTGCAAGCTGCAAGACTGTCGTGGTCTTTCTTAACAAACCCTGGAGATTCATCTTGAGCATGGTGTCCTTAGTCATTACATTAATGGCAACCCCAAGATCAATCAAGCTATGTGGGACAATGGTACCATTGATGTGCACACCTACTATAGGGCTTCCAGAGTGTAAATACTTTGTGCAAATTACCTACCCAGCATTAAGTCGGACAAATGTCCAATGACATTAATGGTAGGGATGTCTCTTTTTCGCCTCCCTGGATGTTTGAAACACTTCTCTTTTATCAATTTGTTATAAATAGGTACATCCTTAATGGCTTGGAGAAGTGAAATTTTGACACAGATTTTTCAATTCACTCCGAAGTTCATTCTCTTCTGGGGTAGGCTGGACTGGATGAGTTAATCTTTCAGGAAAGGGTGGTGGATTCACTCTAGGCATACTTTCCTCTCTTTCCTCCTCATTCTCCCTAGGTGGAAATGGAGGTTGGTTATCCGGGATTACTCTTCCAGACCTCAAACTCATTTCCTGAATTTCCACAGCATAAGGAGGTTAGGATGTCTATCCATTGTAGACCTGTTGTGCCTATCTGCTATTCAGGTTCGAATTTGGTTGGGCAGACATCTGAGGTTGTTTAGGTGGAGCAGGGTGTAAAAGTTGTGGTTGAGTAGGAGGTAAAGGCAATAAAACTAGGGCATTGTTGAATGGGGGCCTCCACCCCTAAGGTGGTGCATTCCACTGAGGTTGTGGAGGAGTCTATGGATGAAATGGCTGGTTGGTCAGTTGGGAATGGCATTGAGGTGCAAAAGACCAAGGAGAAGGTGTAGACCAAGAGGGATGAGCAAGGGGGCACCCAAGAGGGAATGGATGTGTTTTGGTTAGGGTTCTAATATGCATAGGATGACCCTTGCATGCCCTACTGGTATGGTTGAGGCCCATGAGGCCTCTTCTAATTTATTTAGCAGAGTTGTTTAGTCACCCCTTCAATTCCCTAATACACAGATTTTAGTCTAGGTAGAGAAGGGCACTTGTCTGTGTAGTGGTTTTCTTCATAGACCGAGAAGATTTATATTAGGTTTAATGGACATTCATTCCTAGCATGCCTCCTTGTGCATCTAGGGCAGAATATGGCTAATGCTCTCTTTGCTTCCTCCTGCTTCCTCTTGATTTGCATAGTGTCCATTTGTAGGGCAAGGGTTTCCAGCATTTCACTCTTAAAATCTTCCAACATGTTTCCAATTTCGCCTTTTATAGATGTGTTGGAAGTGGATGAGCTGGCAACTGTTTGACTACCCCTACCCTTTTTCCTAGCTACCCTAGAATGGTTTTTAAAGACAGACTTGATATCTTCATAGGGTAATTGGTAGATGTCCCCTCCTGGTAGCAGGTTTAGAGTATCCAAAAGATCTTCCCTGACCCCCTTGAGAAGGACCTAGCTTAAGTGACTCAGGATCAAGTGTGCACCTGACCCTTTTGTAGCTAAGCTGGAACCTATCCTCATAATCCTCTAAGGACTCATCATGCCCCAAGGTCATTCTAAAAATTTCCTTTTTAGTGTCTTTGGACCTGCAATAGTCCCTATACTTGTTGTTCAAATCTTGTTTCATCTGAGCCCAAGTGGTGATACCAATGTGGCAGGAAGCGTCCCCCCCAACGGTTCCAAACCCCGAAGTGCGTCCCGTGCAGATGTGTCCAAGAAGCATCCCCGGAAGTGCGCTTCCAAAATTTGGAAGCGCGCCTGCCCCTGTTTTGGACGCTTCCTGGAAATTTCCGAAGCTTTCCTTCGAAGCACGCTTCGTACAACACTTCGGTCGTACGAAGCGTGGCGCTTCGGAAGGTGAAGCATACGCTTCCCGTACGATTCTCGTGGGTCCACCTTGGGTTAGGGTGAGGAATGAAGGCAAAAAAAATATAAATATAGCAGATGCTCCCTCATGGTAATGTTAAATTCTTAAAGTAAAAGTCACATTCTCCTTTATTTTTCATTTTCATCCTTTTACTTAAATTTTTAACATTACCATGAAATGACTCAGGATGTTTGAGAGTGGTTCCAGCCTCATTGGACTTCATATGGAGAAAATAGAATTTCATATCCTATTCAAAATTCAACAGAATTAACAGTTTTCAGGAATTCAGGATCAATGGGATTGTGGCATTTCATTAAATTATATCAAGTATGAAGGTATGCGATTAGCATTTAATCAAGAGCACCAAGCCCTATATGTACCCTAGTGTTGGTGGTGTTAATTTTTGAACTCCTTTGTCACGCCCTTAGCAAAAAATTACCTTTCAATCAAGTCAAAATCATCGATCAAGCATGTTAAGTTTTAACTTTTTGCTACCATATTTTAAGTCTTGAATTAGGTTGTTTGATCAAAATTGGGCAATGTTGACTAATATCCCTAGACAATCGAGGTAGAGGCAAAGGCTAGACAATGATTCTAAATGGTTGATGCATCTAAATGGTTGATGCTTGAATAATTAATCATTAATGTACAATGGATGCTATATCTATCTTGATTTATGCAAAAATATGCATGTTTTCATGTCTTCTACAACTAATTTGGTATTTGGGATGTTTGTTTTGAGTATAAAAGCAAAAAAAAAAATAAACTATATATATATATATAGCAGACACTTCGCTTCCTAGATTTTTGGAAAATGACGCTTCTGCATCCCCGTTTCCAAAAAACATCCCCACTTTGTCCCCGCTTTGTGCAACATTGGGTGATACTATCCCCAGGTAAACCCCTGAACCAACGCAGAGCTACATCCTTGAGAGTGGATGGGAATAATTTCAACTTATGATCATCAATGGTGTAACCATAAGTTGTGCATATGATAGCAAATTCAAACAAGAAAGTATCTGGATCTTGGAAGTGAGGAAGAGTAGAGGGGCTTATGTTTTTCATCTTGGCATCCCCATTGGTTTCTCTGATAGGAAAAGCACCCTCAATTCTTTCTCTATCTCCCCTTTCATTTCTATTTTCAGCCATTATGTCAGTTGGAATGGGTTCTTCTTCTCCTTCCCCTATACACTCTTCAAAAATCTTTGGTTGTTCGCCTAAGGGGTCCTCTAATTCACAGCCACTGAAGAAGAGGGGAGATTGGTTGTTTTAAGTGGTGGGGGTATTTGGTAGAAATTTTCCTAAGTTATCCCTATTCCTACGAGGCATGAAAGAAGTGTTTTTGTTTTGTCTTGTTTTTCAAGCTTTAAGACTAATTGCAGAATTGAAAAGACAAACTAAATTGAAGCTAACTCCTGAATAAACTCACTTGCAGAATGGAAAGGAAAGCAAACCAACTCACAACTACTTTCGCAAAAATGAAGCTAATAGCAGAATGAAAGAGATAAGAAATGGAAGAAAAAAAGCAAAAATCACATCTACTCAGACACCTCCCTAGCAACGGCGCTAAAAAGTGATGAGCACTAGTATTGCAAAAAGAATTTTGCAACTCCTGGGGCTACCAACTTTACTTCATCAACCCGGGGTTCGTAAAAACTTGGAGGTGATAGTGTTGTATACACAAATAGATGCAATGGATCCACTCTTTGTCACTGCTGAGCTGGCAATAGACTACTAGGGTTTCTCAAACCAGCGTTCTATTGAGTTAGAAGAAGTTTGATTACCAATGGAGAAAAGGGAATTTCACCCTAATTGAGAGAATTGAAATATTATCTACTGTAGTAATGAAAGACTGAAATAAATGCCTAAAACACACCATTCATCTAGTTATTTGTTAAGATGTTTTCTTTCAAAATAATTCTAAACTAACACATTTGAAATCCTAACTAACCTAAGCATGCAATAAGATCTAATCAAACACTTAATTGTTGTTCATATGAATGAACGGTACAACCTTTTTCTTTTTGTCCTTTTTGTGGAAACATGAATGCTAATTCCTCTTGATTGTATGGCAGGTGGATTAGGTATTGAGAGAGATGGTGTGATGGGTCAGATGGCTTGAGAGGAAAGCAGAGGTATTCTCCTATATTTCGTGATGCATTTCTCACAAATCGTCCTCAAAACAGGCCACTACAGGTCGTCTTACAGGATGTCTATAGGATGTCCTAATTCACCTACAGGATCCCCTGTATTCCTACAGGAACAGGCCGAAAGCATAACGAGTGATTTGGATAGTGGTATAGGGATTAGGGAATGTAAGTGATGGGAGGAATAAAGCAAGAAAGTGGTTAGGACTTCTTCAAAACTCAAACTAAAGTTTGTATGATGGTTGGATTTGCTCAACAAGCATGACAAGTTTTTCTTAGGAAATGATAACTCGGTTTATGGACTAAGTGGCTTTTACTTATCATGGATGGGTGAGGCTAGGTTGGGGCTACTGATATGAGGTCCTCCTGCACTATTGAAACTCGTGAAATATACACACCATTGGCATTTTACCCATAAATCATGTCAAAACAAAAAAGGTTTCGAACAACATAAGAAAACATAATTTCATCATTTATTTGTCTAGTTCATGCATGGAAATACTTGCAACCTAATGACCCTCATCATTGTGTAACTATATGGACCTTAGTACACGTCCAAGCTTATTAAAATCAACTCTTCTCATAATTCCTTACATGTTTTAATTATATTTTCTTAATGAGATGAGTAAAAATAAGATGTATGTCTAGTGGTCTAATGTGTATTGATTACAGGTTTTTGAGAGCAAATCATGGCAATTTTGGCTAATTAAGGGCAGAAACGCGAATGAAACAAGGAGGAGAGATTATAGGAGATAGATCCTCCTCATTAAATCCTCACTCATTCGAATATTCCTCAATCAAATCACACTAGCTCGGAGTTGCAAGCAACCAAGTCATGGAGATCATGGGCAGTTGAGCCAATGATAGTTAAGAGCTAGTTCATCTTGAGTTTGGGAGACAAGCCTCCCAAGATTTAAGGAAGTTGTTGGAGACTTCAGTTGTATAAATAAAGAGGCCTAGAGCCTCGTTAGGATTCATATTTTTTATGTAAGAGCACTAATCATTTTCGAGTCCAAATTTGTGGCAAAACATTATTATGTAATTTTTTTGATATGATAATAAGAATGAGCATTTCCTTGATCCAACACTGAGTTGACTCAAAGCGTTGAAGCTCTTAGGTTAGGGCCCAACCTTAGCAGCAAAGGTTCCTCTTCTTGTACTTGTATGTTTAGCTTATTTCATAGATTAATTGTTGAATTGGTTTTATCATTATTTCATTGCAAGTACTAAGTAGTGGTAAATTTGATTAGTTTGCTTCCATTTGTGCGTAGCTTTAGCAATAGTTTAGAGAGATAAAGGAATACCAAAAACGCTGATAGCAAGTGGATTTGGCCTCACTCCTCCCTTCAGGGACCATGGTTTGAGGAAAAACTCCTATTCAACCCAAAAAAGACAGAATTCTGATTTCTTATGGAATTTAGGGTTTTCTGCTACTTAGGCTAACATCTTTTCAGTTTTCAAGTATAGGTTTCAATTGTCATTTCCGATATCTTCAGCTTTGTATTAGATCTCATGGTGTTTCAAAATATTCTGCAATTATTTCCATGCATGAACTAGGTAACTAAATAATGAAATTAAGATTTCTTAAGTTTAATGGAAATCTTTATTGTCTGACATGATTCAGGGATAAATGCCAGTGATGTATGTATTGCAGGAGTTTCAATAGTGGAGGAATATCTCATTCCAACAACCCCAACCTAACCTCATCCATCCATGATCACCAAAAGCCACTAAGTCCATGAACCAATTCATCATTCCATAAAGATAACTTTCCAGGTTTGTTGAGCAAATCCAGCCATCTCACAAACTTTGGTTTGAGCACTGAGGAAATCCTAGCCACCCCCTTGTCTTGTTTCTTCCATCATTTACCTTCCCTAAACCCTATACCACCTTCCAAATCACCCCTATTGCTCTCGGGTGGATCCCGTAGGAATACAGGGGATCCTGTAGAAGCATTAGAACATCCTGTAGGATGACCTGTAGTGGCCTGTTTTGAGTTCGATTTGTGGAAAAAGCATCCAAGAAGATAGGAGAAGGCACCTACTTGCCTCCCAAGCCATCTGACCTTTCACCACCATCTCTAACCCACCTGCCACACCAACAAGAAGATTTAGCATTCACATTTTCGCAAAAAGGACAAAAAGGAAAAAAGAGTTATTGTGTTCATTCATGTGCACAGCAGTAGAATGTTTAGTTACTTCAGATTGCATGCCTAAGACAGTTAGGGATACACACATGTTAGCTTAGAATTCTTCTGAAACAAGATCTATTAGCAATTAGTTAGATGAGTGGTGTGTTTAAAGCATTGATTTTAGTTTTTCCTCACTACAGTAGACAATATTTCAATTCTCCCAATTAGTGCAAAATTCCCCTTCCTTCATTGGTAATCAAACTTCTTCTGAATCAATATAAGGTTGGTTTGAGAAACCATAGTGGTCTATCGCCAGCTCAGTAGTGACAAAGAGTGGACCCATCGCATCTGTTTGTGAATACAGCATTGTCACCTCCAAGTTTGTATGAACCTTAGGTTGATAAAGTAAAGTTGGTAGGCCAAGGAGTTGCAGCATTCTTGCTGCAACACTGGTGCTCATCACTTTCTGGCACCATTGCCAGGGAGGTGTCTAAGTAAGATGTGATTTCTGCTTTCTTTCTTCCATTTCTTATCTCTTTCATTCTGCTATTAGCTTCATTTCTGCAAGAGTAATTGTAAGTTGGTTTGCTTTCTTTTCCATTATGCAAGTGAGATTTCACTTAGCAGTTAGTATCCATTCAGTTTGTTATTTCAATTCTACAATTAGTCTCAAAGCTTGGAAAAACACAAAACAAAACAAAAACACTTCTTTCATGCCTCATAGGAATAACTTAGGAAAATTTATGCCAAATACCCCCACCACTTCAAACAACGAACCTTCCGTCTTCTTTGGTGGCTGTGAATTGGAGGACCCCTTAGGCGAACAACCAGAGATTTTTGAAGAACATACAGGGGAAGAAGAAGAAGGAGAACCCATTCCAACTGACCTAATGGTTGAAAATATAAATGACAGAGGAAATAGAGAAAGAATTGAGGGTTCTTTTCCCATCAGAGAAACCATTGGGGATACCAAGATGAAAAACATAAGCCCCTCTACTCTTCTTCACTTCCATGGCCTGACCTCAGAAGATCTAGATACTTTCTTGTTTGAGTTCGTTGTCATATACAGAACTTATGATTACACTATTGATGATCAAAAGTTGAAATTATTCCCATCCACTCTCAAGGATGCAGCTTTGCGCTGGTTCATGGGTTTACTTGGGGATATCATCACCACCTGGGCTCAAATGCAGCAAGCCTTCAACAATAAGTATAGGGACTACTTCAGGTCCAAAGACAGTAAAGAGGAAATTTTTAAAATGACCTTGGGACATGATGAAATTATGAATCCTTAGAGGATTATGAGGAAAGATTCCGGCTTAGCTACAAAAGGGCCAGGTGCACAGTTGATCCTGAGTCACTGAAGCTAGTCCTACTCAGGGGGGTCAGGGAAGACCTTTTGGATACCTTAAAACCTACTAGCAGGAGGGGACATCTACCAGCTGCCCTATGATGATATCAATATTGTATTTAAGAACCATTTTAGGGCAGCTAGGAAAAAGGGTAGGGATAGTCAACCAATGGCCAGCTCATCCTCTTCCAACACATCCATAAAAGGTGAAATTGGAATATGCTGGAAGATTTCAAGAGTGAAATGCTGCAAACCTTCTCCCTTCAGATGGACAATGCACATCAAGAGAAAGCAGGAGGAAGCAAAGAGAGCATTAGCCATTTTCTACCCTAGTTGCACAAAGAGGCACCCTAGGAATGAATGTCCATTCAACCTTATAGAAATATGCTCGATCTGTGAAGAAAACCACTCCACAGACAAGTGCCCTTCTCTACTTGGACTAAAAGTTGTGTATCAGGGGACTGAAGGAGTGACTGAACAGCTCTGCTACATAAATCAAAGGAGACCTCATGAGCCTCAACCATACGAACAGGGCATGTAAGGGTCATCCTATGCATATTACAACCTTAACCAAAACACATCCATTCCCTCTTGGGGGGCCCATGCTCATCCCTCCCGGTCTACACCTTCTCCTTGGTCTTTTGCACCTCAGTACCATTCCCAGCCGACCAACCAGTCATTTCAGCCATATATTCCTCCATAGCCTTAGTGGAATGCACCACCCCAGGGGTGGAAGCCCCCATACAACAATGCTCCAGCTTTATTGCCTTCACCTCCTACTTCTATACCCTGCACTACCTAAACAACCTCAGATGCCTACCCAACAAAATCCGAACCCAAACAACAAAAAGGCACAGCAAGTATACAGTGGAGAAACATCCTACCCTGCTTATGTTGTGAAAATTCAGGAGATCAACCTAAGGTCAGGGAGAGTACTCCCGAACAACCAACCTCCATCTCCACCTAGGGAGAGTGAGGAGGAGAGAGAGGAAAGTATGCCTAGAGTGAATTCACCACCCTTTCCTGAAATATTAACTCATCCAGTCTAGACTACCCTAGAAGAGAATGAACTTCTGGGTGAATTGAAAAATCATTGAAAAATCTATGTCAAAATTCCACTTCTCCAAGCCATTAAAGATGTACCTATTTACTACAAATTGATTAAAGAGAAATGCTTCAAACATCTAAGGAGGCGAAAAAGAGACACCCCTACCATTAATGTCATTGGACAGTTGTCTGACTTAATGCTGGGGCAGGTAATTTGTTGGAAGCCCCGTAGTAGATGTGCACATCAATGGCACCATTGTCCCACACACATTGATTGATCTTGGGGTTGCCTTTAATGTGATAACTAAGGACACCATGCTCAACCTAAATCTCCAGGGTTCATTAAGAATGACCACAACAGTCTTGCAGCTTGCAGGCCATTCCACAGTAGCCCCTGAGGGGATTGTTGAGGATGTGATGGTCTCGTTGACTCTTGGGAGTACCCTGCAAACTTCCTATTTCTCTAGCCTAAGGCCGAGCTTAATGGTTATCCTCTCATACTTGGGAAGCCTTGGTTAGCTACTGTGGATGCCTACATCAGCTGCAGGGCTGGAAATATGACTATCAAAAATGGGCATCTGTCCAAGCAGTTGGTCTTCTACCCTCTTGCTCTGCCATCTTTAGAACATGATATACCTTTATGGCTAGAAGAGGAGGAAGAAGATGAAGTCTACTCAACCCAACTCTATACCCTAAAAGCTGCCATGGGAGGAGGACAGCCGAATGAAGATGATTTGATTGAACACATAATCCAAAATCCAACTCCCAACACCTTGTCCTTAGAGGAAGTAGTAAAGGAAACCAAGAGCAACCATCAGACTGATCTATACTTAGCTAATTCAAACCCTGCTCGTGTCAAGACAATAGAATTCGGCCTTGAAAGAACTTTGAAAATCAACCCCTTTCTGTACACCAAGAAGAAGAGCTGTGCAACATGTTAAGGGAACATTTGGATACCTTCGCTTGGAGTTACAAAGAAATGAAGGGAGTGCAACCCTCGGTGTGCGCCCACCACATTTATATCAAAGAAGGCTGCAAACCAGTCTGACAACCCCAAAGGAGAATGAATCCAACTCTCAAGGATATAGTCAAAGAAGAACTGCAAAAGTTGTTGGATGCAGGATTCATTTACCCTATTTCGGACAGTGAGTGGGTTTCTCCATTGGTGTTGGTTCCAAAGAAAAATGGGAAGTGGAGGATTTGTGTCAATTACAGAGAGTTAAACAAAGCAACAAAGAATGCCCATTTCCCTCTACCCTCCATTGACCAAGTGTTAAATGGCCTGGCAGGGGAAATGTTTTTCTCTTTCTTAAATGGGTTCAACGAGTACAATCAAATCCAGATTAGCCCAGAGGACGAGGATAAAACCACCTTCAGCTGTCCATGGGGTACTTTCGCTTATAGGGTCCTTCCTTTTGGCCTATGCAATTCCCCTGCTACTTTCCAGAGGGCAGTCCTGAGTATCTTTGCCGAGCTAGTCCATGATGCAGTGGAAATTTATATGGATGATTTTACACCCTATGGGTGTGATTTCTAGGAGGTTCTCTCCAACTTGGGTAAGGTGCTGAACAAATGCATTGAAATGAAATTGTCCCTTAGCCCTAAAAATGTGAGTTCTTGATGATTGCAGGGATTGTTCTAGGTCATTCAATATCCCAAAAAGGACTGCAGGTGGACCCGAATAAGATGGCCATCATCCAAAGGGTCCCACCTCTGCAAAAACAGAGGGATGTCAAATTTTTTCTAGGTTTAGCTGGATACTATATGAAATTTATAAAAGAATTCAGCAAGTTAGCTTCTCCTTTATTTGGGTTATTGGCCAAAGACTCCGAATTTTTATGGTTAGAAAGCTATCAAGCGGCCTTGGACACCTTAAAGGACAAGTTGACTAATGCACCTATTCTCCGAGGCCCAAATTGGGATCTTCCTTTCCATATACATGATGGTGCCTCTCACAAAGCCATAGGAGCAACTCTAGGCTAGATAGATGACAAGCTACCTTATGCCCTTTACTTCATCAGTAAGAATCTATCAAAAGCCAAATTGAACTACAAAGTGATTGAAAAGGAGCTCCTAGTTGTTCTGCATTCATTGAACAAATTTAAGCATTACATTACAGGTTACCAAACATTTGTACATATTGACCATGCTACAATTAAATACTTGATGAATAAACCTGATGTAAATGCCCATATTATTAGATGGTTACTTTTATTGCAACAGTTTGATTTAACTATTATTGATAAGCCTAGCAAGGAGAACGTTGTTGTAGATTTTTTATGCAAATTGACTTTGCCTGCAAGGGAGGAAGGAATGGTTGATGATCAATTACCGGATGAACACTTATTCGCCATTTCAGTTCTCTCTCCATGGTTTGTTGACATAGAAAATTACTTGGTGACTGCACAGTTTCCACCAAATTTTTCATCCAAGGAAGAGAGCAAGATTGTGAGGAAGAGCGCCCCATTCACTTGGATTGGGGGAAACCTCTTCAAACTAGGCCCGAATCAAATTTCGAGGAGATGTGTTAGGGAGGAAGAAGTCTTTGACATCCTTTTGACCTGTCATGATGGGCCTTGTCGAGGTCACTTTGCAGCCAAAAGGACAGCATTCAAGGTGCTACAAGTTGGTTATTACTGGCCCACTCTTCGCCAGGATGTGAGGAGGTATACTAGTCAGTGTGATCGATGCCAAAGGATGGGGAAACCTACCCCAAGGGATGAAATTCCTCTGCAACCTCAAATGACTTTCGAGCCCTTTGACAAGTGGGACATGGATTTCAATGGACCCATTAACCCTCCATCCAGGCAAAAGCAGTACATCATTGTGTGCACTGACTATTTAACCAAGTAGGCTGAAGCCAGCCAATCACAGCAACAATAGAAGAGAAAGTGGTTGAATTCTTAAGAGAAAATGTATTTTATAAGTTTGGGTACCCTAGAGAACTGGTCATTGATCAAGGCAGTGAATTTACATCTCACATGATTGAAAATTTGTTGAGCCAACACAAGATCAAGCATAGAGCATCCACTCCTTACCACCCACAAGCTAATGTGCAAGTGGAGGTAACCAACATAGCGCTAGAAGGCATTCTGACCAAAGTGATTAGCAGCAATAGAAATGATTGGGCAGATAGATTAGTTGAGGCCACTTGGGCCTACAATACCACCTGGAAGACCACCACTGGATTCACTCCTTATGAGCTGGTCTATGGAAAGAAGGCCCTGTTGTCCATTGAATTTGAATACTTCACCTTAAGAATGGCAGCACAACTAGATCTAGATCTCACTGGGGCCCAACAAGAAAGATTGCTTGAGCTAAATGGGTTAGATGAATTTAGGATGCAAGCCCTCTTGCACACAGGTGACTCAAGTTTAAAGGAAGATTTGGCATGAAAAGAACATAAAGGACAAACAGTTTCAAGAAGGTGATTGGGCTTTGTTGTATGATTCTAGATACAAGGATTTTATAGGCAAATTAAGGACTAGATGGTTGGGGCCTTATGTCATAGAAAAATGTCATGATAATGGTTCATTACAGAAAAGAACCATTGATGCAGAGGCTATCCTTCTATTTGTCAATGGGTACAGAATGAAGGTCTACAAGAAGCCCTTATCAAAGCAAGAATTCATCAATGGCATCAGCAAGACAGTGATGGTGGTGGAGAAAGTCTCTGCTTCTACCCCATCAAGTCCCTAAAAAAAGAAAAGAAAAAAATAATAATAAGAAAGAGACTCAGGTGAATACCTCCATGAGGCACTTGAGTCCCACTGTTGGGTTGAAAACCTCCTGAGGCAACCCAATGGTGTGAAAAAAGAAAAGGAAAAAAAAAGTTCTCTCAGTGAAAACCTCTTTTGAGGCACCTAGGGAAAGCAGCTAGGAATCTAGGATGAAAACCTCCTTGGAGGTAGACTAGTTGTTTTCAAAAAATAAAAAAATAAAAGAGGAAAAAGAAAAAGTTTCAAAATGTCGTTTGCAGGTGAGCAAGAGGAGGGTTAGCGCAACTTGAGAGGAACAGAAGGACATACACGTTCTATATTTTAATTCCTCCATCTCATATTCTTCATTATTCCATCAATCCCTCCATTTATGAATTCCTCCGGCGTAGTTTACATAGGCTCTGTGTTTTCTACAGGATTCCCTGTAATCATACATGATTCCCTGAAAACCTACAGGAGTTTCCTGTAGGAATTACAGTGGCTTCAAAATCCCAAAAAAAGTGACCCTAGAGCAAGGGGATGACCAACCTACGTCAAAAAAATATATATATAAAATAATCACTCCACTTCATCATCACCTTGTTACCCCTGCATCCATCCAATAAGTCAATTCAAAAAAATATATAGTTTTCAAAGAAGAAAAAAAAACAAATAGAAGAGGGCGAGAACAGAGGGCAGAGGGTCAATATCTGAAGGCTATACCTCTCACCTACCATTCACTAGAACCCTTCTCTACTCATGTCAACAATCCTCATGCTCCAGAAGTGAAAAAAGTATGCAAGTTTAGGGGAGAGGCAGCTACAGGACATCCTGTAGGTTTTTTGTAGGAAATCCTGTAGAAAACTATCCCACAAAGGAAATTTCATAGGGTTGCAGCCATCTTCAGAATAAAGATTCCAAGGTTAAGGAAGATCCTCCAGAGCTCAACAGCAGCAGCAAGATCATCAGCATCACTCTCCAGTACTTGCACATCCAAGGAAGCAAGCATCAAAAGAAGCCAATACAAAAAAAATTATGCAACAAATACATACCACATGAACATCATTCTCCAACAAGCAACATCATCAGAGCATCTTACCCACAGGTATGTTATCTTACCCATGCTCTCTCGTTAGCACGATATGATAAAAAATGTAGTATTATGTAAGAGTTGGTTTTATAAGCAAAGAAGGCCAATTAACTTGGGCACCTTCGCCTAGTCGACGAGGAGAAAACAGCTAGACCACTTCACACGTGGCAGCAGTCAAATCATAAGAAAAAGGAGATAATGGCAAAAAGTGATGAGCACCAGTATTGCAGCAAGAATGTTGCAACTCCTGGGGCTACCAACTTTACTTTATCTAACTGAGGTTTGTACAAACTTGGAGGTGACAGTGTTGTATACACAATCAGATGCGATGGGTCCACTCTGTCACTACTGAGCTAGCGATAAACCACTATGGTTTCTCAAACCAGTGTTCTATTGATTCAGAAGAAGTTTGATTACGAATGAAGGGGAATTTTGCACTAATTGGGAGTATAAGAATATTGTCTATTGCAGTAAGGAAAGACTGAAATCAATGCTTTAAACACACCACTCATCTAACTAATTGCTAAGAGATCTTGCTTTAGAAGAATTCAAAGCTAACATGTGTGTAACCCTAACTGTCTTAGACATGCAATCTAAAGTAACTAAACATTCTACTATTGTGCACATGAATGAACACAATAACTCTTTTTTCCTTTTTGTCCTTTTTGCGAAAATGTGAATGCTAAATCTTCTTGGTGGTGTGGCAAGGGGGTTAGAGATGGTGGTGAAAGATTAGATGGCTTGGGAGGCAAGTAAGGGTCTTCTCCTATCTTTCTGGATGCTTTTTCCACAAATTGGACTCAAAACAGGGCACTACAGGGCATCCTGTAGAATGTCCTAATGCTTCCTATAAAATGTCCTAATGCTCCTACAAGATCCCCTATATTCCTACAGGATCCACTCAAGAGAAATAGGGGGTGATTTGGAAGGTGGTGTAAGGCTTAGGAAAGGTAAATGATGGAAGAAACAAGGCAAGGGGGTGGCTAGGAGTTTCTCGGAGCTCAAACCAAAGTTTGTGAAATGGTTGGATTTGCTCAACAAACCTAGAAAGTTACCCTTATGGAATGATGAATTGGTTGGTGGACTTAGTGGCTTTTGGTGATCATGGATGGATGAGGTTAGATTGGGGTTGCTAGCATGAAATCTTCCTGCACTATTGAAACTCCTGCAATACATAGACCACTAACATTTATCCCTGAATCATGTCAAACAAGAAAGATTTCCAATCAACTTAAGAAAACATAATTTCATTATTTAGTTGCCTAGTTCATGCATGGAAATACTTGCAGAATGTTGTGAAACACCATGAGATCTAATAGAAAGCTAAAGATATCAGAAATGACAATTGAAACCTATCCTTGAAAACTAAAAAGATGCTGGCCTAAGTAGTAGAAAACCCTAAATTCCATAAGAAATCATAATTCTGTCTTTTTTGGGCTGAATAGGAGTTTTTCCTCAAACCATGGTCCCTGAAGGGAAGAATGAGGCCAAATCCACCCGTAAAGAATTATGAGAAGAGTTGATTTTAATAAGCTTGGAGGTGTAGTAAGGTCCTTATAGTTATCCAATGATGAGGCTCATCACAACCTATTGTGAAACACCATGAAATCTAAAACAAGGCTGGAGATATCAGAAATAACCACTGCAACGTATCCTTGAAAACTGAAAGATGTTGGCCTAAATAGCAGAAAACCCTAAATTTCATAAGAAATCAGAATCCTGTCTTTTTGGGGCTGCATCGAAGTTTTCCCTCAAACCATGGTCCCTAAAGGAATGAATAAGGCAAGATCCATCTGTTATCAGCCTTTTTGATATTCTTTTATCTCTCTAAAGCTACTGCTAAAGCTATGCACAAATAGAAGCAAACTAATCAAATTCACCAATACTTGCAATGAAACAATGCCAAAACCAATTCAACAAGTAATCTATGAAATAACCTAAGCATACAAGTACAGTAAGAGAAACCTTTGTTGCTAAGGTTGGGCCCTGTTGACCACTACGTGTCAATGACCCATAGCAGTACACTTCCTTTTTTCGCAAAAGGGATAGCGCTTGATCAATGTGTCTATGTCATTCGACTATCATCATCAGCTTGATCATGTTATATTGTGAACCCTTTCTGCATGTGTAAATTGTAAATAATCTCAGCAGGTCCGTGTCGTGTATGTAATTGCCTAGGTAAACCTAATTTTTTGATGACGGTCTACATTTCGGAAGGATTTTTGTCTCACCAATCCATGATCAGCAGAGTTTTCCTTCAACCTTACCCCAAAGCCAGAATGGAATTTGTCACCAGCGTGTTAGGGGAGCCCTAGTGTGTTAGATCGAGTCTATGTAAAAGTGATTTGGGAATAATCCTAACTATTTGGTTAGGTTATTTTATTACAAATAGCTTGATCTGCTAGATTATATTTGTGTTGCAGAAATAGGAAGTCTGTGAGGGTCTTGGTCAAATTGGTTTTGCCCCTTGAGATGTAAAAAATCATGATGTAAAGTGTCTTGAGAGTTAGCAAAATAATTTATCCCCTCGTAGGTCCTAGGTCCTAAGTAAATTTAAATTTTCCAGAGATAAAATTCATGGATCCTTTAAAAAATTAAATCTTAACTGGGACTAAGGTTAGTTGATTATTTTCCTAAATTTTATATCTTAGGTCTCTGGGGTTAAGTCAAAGTCAAAGTTTTGAGGAAATAAATACAAAATTTAAATTTTTGAATATATTAAAATGCATTTAATTGAAAATTTTGAAATTTCTTTAATATTTAAAATTTCAACAAATGAGATTAAAAGAAATTTTGATCCTCATCAACGGTCGAGATCGCTTTGACAAGAATCACTCAAATTAGCTGTTGGGAAATTTATCTTTAAATAGGGGGTCAATTGTCAGTTGAGATCATTCGATCTTGGAGTCGTGTGCTAAGTGAAAGCTCTCTTGTAATCATTTTTCATGTGCAATAGAAAAAGACTTTTGGGTTAATTTTTGTTGGTGTTACTCTTCGTGGAAATGTTGTAAGATGTTTTATTTTCATGCATAGATTTCCTTTCAGCCATTGATTGTAGCTTTATGAAGAATGATTTAAGCACAGGTATCTTGTTTGATCACTGAGGTTTGAATGGTAGTTTAAATTCTAAATATAATGGCACGTATCTCCATTAGATCTGAATTTTATTGTCATTTTCTCTCTCTACGTTAATGGTTGAATTGAGTTGGGCAGAAAATTCTTGATTCTGAAATTATAGGGCGTTTGGGGAAGTTTTCAGTTGGACCAGCCAACTTCCAATTAGCATTTTCTGAAGGGCCCAGCTTGATTGAATCCCAGGCTTATCATTAGAAATTCTATTGTTGATGCATGAAGGTTTTTTCTGAAGCACCTCACTTTAAATTTAAAATTTTTAAAAAATATGTGTGGCATAATGATAGATTTGGCTACTTAGAGCCTTTAGCTTGCAATTACTGTAATTATTTAACTTGGTTTTTTGGGGTTTTTCATTTCATCATTGTATATATTATTTCTGGGTGCTTTGTTTTGTCATCGCTGGGTGCAGATCTGAAGGGGAATTCTTGTTTGAATCCAGATTTAGGCCCTGGAGGGTAAGATCTAGCCTCAAAATTAGTTCTTGCAAGGGTATTTATTTCAGATTTGGAAAAATTTTGCGAGGTTTTCATCAGGAAGTCTAAAGCAGGATGATTTAAAATTTTTATTAAGATTTCTGGAAAATTTTGAACATTTCTGGATCACCTATCCATTGTTGCCTGGGGTTTTCATTTGCATCCGCAGACCCTCTTCTTCGTTCCAACGCCACTTCTCTGTGCTGCCATATCCTCTACGTTTACTGCTCTTAACCCTCGTCAAAATCGCAGCTTCATAGCAACCATATATCTGCTTCTCCATTGCTCCCTGTCCTCCAGCGTGCCCTTTTTCCTCCTATTGCTGCCCAATCCGTCATTCCTCTCCCCTCATCGCAACTCTTTTCTTGCTGCCCTGTGCGTGATCTTCATCAAACTCTATGGTTTTTACCCTCGAAGTGTTGTCAAAGCCTTTCCCCCCGTTGCCAAATCCTCTCCACGCGTGGTCTATTTCCAAGTTTCCTATACGCAACTCTTTCTTCATAAAGCATCATCCCTGTCCGTCGATCCCTATCTTTGCGCCTGCCCTCTTCCCTCTTGCCAAGACCGACATGCCATCCACGCTGCCTCCTCCCTTTGCTTTCTTCAAACCCTCCTTCTCTGCGTTTCCTCAAACCCACAATCTTTCTTTTTCCTCCACATATTTTCCTTCTACGCATCTCTCTACCATTGCATACCCATCACGTAGTTGTCATTCTCCTACGTGAAGCCCTCTCCTATCCGCAGCCTTCCCCATCGTCCCTCTCCACCTGTGCACAACCTCCATTAGAGCTGCTCCTCATGCGTGTTCAGCTGCAAACTCTTTCCGTCGCCAAGTTCAAACCTACGTTCACCCACACGGCAAACAACATTAAATAAAAACATTCGAAACCCTTTTGATTTGGTTTCATGTATATGCCTTACATTATATATCAGGTGTTTTTTTAGATAGTTTTCC
>APFE031327679.1:91159-103895 GCA_000404065.3 Pinus taeda
AGCCTCTTCGAGGGGGCAACCTCCTTTACATTACATAAATGAACAATTCTTTGATGATTCAAATGACAAAACCTCCTTCCTATATATAGGAGTCTAAGGAGTCACAATATAACCCAGACAACCTAACAATAATAATATAAATCCACAAAAATAACAATAAAGGGATTCTATGGGGCACAATAATAACAATATGGGGCCAATAGGGGCACAACAATATTAATAAGGGGTACAACTACAATAGTAATGGGGTAATTACTAGTATTATGGGGACCCAACACCATATGCATATAACGATCCAAATTCAGGCATTTACCTTCAATCCATTTCCATTCCAATTCCAAATCCAATTAATGATCCATCCGTAGTATCTTTGCCAGTCGCAGTTTCAGTCCCAACAACATTGGTGTAAGTAGCACCAATACTAGCAGTTGCATTTGACACAGTTGATGCAATAGCTCCCTCCAATCCTGGGTTTGAATTCAGTTGACCAAAGGTTGCATATTGAAATCTAGATACACTAGTAACGAAGGTGAAGCCAATGCTTGGGGTGGGGGACGCAATGGTAATTCTTCCCCCAGGGTAGGCATACTTGTATACCCTCTTGGCACTCAAACCTTTTAGTTGAGTGTAAATTATGAACACTGCTTGCTAAGGAGAGCTCCTGGGGACCCTTATTTCTATAACTCAATTGATCACCCTAAATCTTGCCAATCCTAAACCTTCTTTAGAAATATGGCATCAAAACAAAGAAAGGGTTAGAGAGAAAAGTTTTCCAAAGAGAATGATATCAAAAAGTTGGTTCAGCTAAAAATGAATCTCGAGGAAGGCAAGACAGAAGAGCTTTTTCACGTCAAAGAAGCTCTTGTTTACTTCGGTATTAATGCCCCCTGAGGAGGAGTTTAGGTCCAATGTCCCATTTTGACTACCTGGTCTTTTCTATTGGGTATAGAATGCACAGTAAATATTTTACCCCCAATCACAAGTCAAGAACCTCTTTCTCACGCCATGGATTTATCACCTTTAGCATGGTAGGACTGTACTTGACTGGATAAAAATTTGTAGGTTGTATTTCCTATAGGTTCTATTTCGTATTTGGAAGCTTTCGGAGTAATTTCTTGTTAAAATTGGAAACTATGGCCAAATTCCACTTTGGGCAACTCATTTGATGGAGATGATGATTGCATTGAATTCCTCTTTTCGAGAGGACCAAAATTGACCTAAAGATCATCAAATTTGGACAAGAGGAAATGTGTTTTTGAATTTATGCCCACATGTGCAAATTACCAAGGTCGGCCATGTCATCATATAGGCTCATGAAACCCAAGAGACATGTCACTTCGCCCTCAACGACTTGTATAAATACAAGTGACCTCTCACCTCATTTGGCATCATCATCACTCACACATTCTTCTCTCCTTCTCTCATTGGTTTGTATAGCTATTGGGCATTCACTTTCTCTCACACGTGTCAAGGAGGACGAATTTCAGAAAAAAGTACAGGGCCGAAAATTTTAGGAGTTGAATGAAGTTTGACCAATGTTGACCAAGGGCTATTTGACCAAGTTTCACTGTGACTTTGGAGGGTTTGACTCTGTTTGACCACACTGCATTGATTGGCACAAAAATCGAGATTTTCTAGGTTGTTTGACCTACGTTGCCCACAGGCCTGTTTGACCATACGGTTGATTTCAGGTTGACCAAGTTTGACCGCAAATTTTATGACTATTTTGCGCTGACTTTGACCACTACTGGAGGCTGAGTTTGACTGCCTCTAACCGAGTTTCAAAGGGAAAGTTTCGTTGCTATGTTGACCATCTTTTATTTTCTGGTTAGGGTTGAATTTGAGTGCAGTTGACTGCAAATTTGATAGGGTTGTTTTGACTTTGATTTGGCAAGTCAACTTTGACTTTGACCATCTTTGTACTCTCTCTCTCTGCTGAACATTTGATATAATAATAAGAAGAATTGATCAAAGGGTTTTCCCCACATTGGGGTTTTTCCCTAGCATCTGCCAAATCTGGTTTCCTCTTGTCTTGGCTTGTCTTCTGCATTTTATTTTATGTTCTATCTACAATTACTGTCAATGTGATTAATGACATTGTCAATGGAAAACTAAATTGTAAATTGTCATTGGGCTCCTAAAGGAACATTGAAGTAATTGTGCTAAGCATAGAACATACCATTGTTAACAAAATTTAACATGGTATCATAGCACGGGTGAATAAAAATCCCAAGCAAGAGAGAGAAAATCAATCACCAAGGGATATCTATTACACAAGATTATTGGACTAGCCTCAATCGCTACCAAATCTTACTTCAAATCTAAGAATAAGCTCAAGGACAAATCTGACTATCATGCATGGAAGATGACTTTGGACTTGTCTTTGGAAGAACATGATGCCATGCACTGTGCAGGGAAGAGTAGTAGAGCCTCCTTCATATGCACCCATTGCTGCAAAGATGAAGTACAAGACAGATGAGGTCAAAGCTAAGAGAATTATCATAGACTCCATTCAAAAGCATTTGGTTGTCTATATTTATGATTTGGGAATATCTAAGGAGATGTATGATAAGTTGGTTGGGATGTTCAAAGTAAACAATGCAAATCAAATCCTCTTTCTCAAGAACAAGTTGAAGGATATCAAGATGGATAAAAGGGAGTCTATACAATCCTACTTTATGAGAATAACACAAATCAAGAATGACCTACTATCTTTGGAGAATTTATTGCTAACACGGAGCTCACTCTCATTACACTTGGAGGTATTTCAAGAGCATGGGATGTGTTTAACACCATCATTCTCAACAATAACAGGACTCCTAGTTTCGATGAATTATTGGCTAGATGCACTCAAGAGGAGACGAGGATGATGGAGAGAGACAAGCCTTCAAATGGAAATGAACCTATTGCTTTCTTTGCTCATGCTAAGAGGAAAAATAATACTAGTCCAAGGAGACAAAGTCAAGGATTCAAGAAGGTATTCAAAGAATGAAGAAAAGGAAGGTGTTATATTTGTAACAGGTTCAGCGACTATGCTAGAGAGTGTCCTCACAAGAAGAATTCTCCAAGGGGTGACGACAACAAAAACAACAATTTCAAAGGCTATGGCAATCAAAGGAACAATAGGTTCAACAATAAAGGAAAGAGGAATGCTCCCGCTACTCGATATGGAAATGGTCAACCTCCCAAAATGACGAGAAATGCCAGGTATGAGGAAAGTAATGTTGTAAAAAAGCAAAATGAGTTTTATCTTATTTCCACTCTATCTACTGCCTCTCCTCCGAATACCTTGGATCATTGGTTGATTGATAGTGGAGCCTCAAGGCACTTCACTGGGCACAAGGAAGGCCTCTCAAATTTGGTTGAAAAGAAGACTAATTTGGAAATAATACTTGGAGACAATCCCACCTATCCTGTGAAAGGGATAGGTATTGTCTCTCTTCACTCTAATCAAGGTCAAACCATTCATCTACAAGAGGTATTGTATGTACCTAATTTGAAGAAGAACCTGGTGTCTATTTCTGCAATGGAAGATAAACGTTTCAAAGTAGCATTCATTGATGGAAAGGTACGTATTTGGCAAAGAAACCATAAAGATGCATTCACAATTGGATTTATGGTTGATGGTCTCTATCAAGTTGGAAGAAGTCCTTTGGAAGCCTGGTCTTGTGATACTTCTCTTCAATCTGAATTATGGCAACGGAGATTTGCCCACCTTCATTAAAAAGCCTTACCTGGGGTAAGGAAGATGGTCAAAGGTATGCCCGAGTTCAACTTAAATCATGAAGGAGTTTGTCAGGGTTGTGCAACTCAGAAACTTACAAGGGAACCATTCCCTTCCAGTGAAATCCAAACTATCGATATTGTTCAATTCATCCATTATGACCTATTTGGTATGTTTCCTATAACATCATTGGGAGGATACTTATACTATGCAATCTTTGTGGATGATTTCTCACACAAAACATGGATCTATTTCTTGAAGAAGGATGAAGTGTTCAAATGGTTTCATTCTTTCAAAGCATTGGTGGAAAATCAAATAGGGAAGAAAATCAAGATATTGAGGACCAACAATGGAACTGAATATGAATCAAATGAATTCAATGACTTTTGTAGAGAGGCTGGGATTAAGAGGCAGATAAATCTTCCATACACTCCTGAGCAAAATGGCATTGTTGAAAGGAAGAACCGAACAATCATGGAAGCCACCCATGCCATGCTCCATGATCAAGGCCTGCCGAAGTTCTTATAGGGAGAGGTTGCCAACACTATAGTGTATGTTCAAAATAGGAGCCTACATAAAGACTTGGATTTCAAGGCTCCTGAGGAGGTCTTCACTAGTAAGAAAGCTGATGTTTCTCATTTTAGAACTTTTGGTTGTCTCATATATTTTCATGTGCCTAGGGAGAAAAGAAATAAGTTGGAAGCATCTGGGAGGAAAGGTATATTTGTGGGCTACAGTGAAAATTCAAAGGCAAATAGAATCTATGTGCTTGGTCAAAGAGACGTGGAAGTAAGCCATGAGGTCACCTTCGATGAAGAAACTGCCCTTGGGAAAGCCAGAGATCTCCCTATCCCTACAAATAAGCATATGCTCGACGTTGAAGGCCCAATGGATCCCACTGATCCACCTCCCGGTGATCCTTCTAATTCCAGGAAAAGACCTTTGTGGCTCAAAGATGCTAAAAGGCAAACTCCTCCAAGAGGGACATTTTGCAAAAGTAAGAAGCCAAATAGGTATCAAGGGTACTTAGCTGCTATGAATAATATTGTTCAAACTGAGCTATGTTCATTCGAAGAAGCCGTAAAGCACCAATTCTGGAAGGATGTGATGAATGAGGAATATGAATCTATCATGAAGAATGGCATTTAGGATGTGGTGCCTAGACCCAAGGACAAGTTTGTGGTCACCTCTAAATGGCTTTACAAAATAAAACATGGAACTTATGGGAGTGTTGAAAAGTATAAGGCCAGGTTCGTTGCTTGAGGCTTCTCTCAAAAGGAAGGAGTGGACTATGATAACATATTTGCACCAATTGCCCAATATACCACTATCCGATCTATTATTGCTCTTGCTACCACTCAATGATGGAGTCTACATCAAATGGACGTTAAAAGTTAAAACTTCTTTCTTGCATGGCTCTCTTAAGGAGGAAGTCTACTTGGAACAACCTCAGGGGTTCAAAGTACAAGATCGAAGGACATGTGTATGCAAGTTGAAGAAAGCCCTCTTTAGGTTAAAGCAAGTCCTTAGGGATAGGTATGAGAGCATTGATAGCTATCTTATGAAGTTGGGATTTACAAGGAAGGATGTTGATCCTAACCTATACTTCAATGTTGAAAAGGACATGCCTCTCATTTTGGTCCTTTATTAGATGATTTCTTTTTTACAGGTGCAAACCCTCTCATTTATCAATGCAAGAGGGAGTTGGCTTCTGAGTTCGAGATGAAAGACCTAGGATTGATGCACTACTTCCTAGGCCCGAAGGTCTGGCAAAAGCCAAGTGATATTTTCCTTTCTCAAGGAAAATACAATGTGAAACTACTCGAGAGATGTGGGAAGGTGGATTGCAAGTCTGTGTCTACTTCAACTCAACTTTAAGAAGCTATGTGGAAGTGTTGTTGGGTCCAAATTGGAAAACCCTTCTGAATATAGACAACTTGTGGGGGCCTTGATGTTCTTGGTAAACTGCCATCCAGACATATGCTTCGTTGCGAATACGTTGAGTTAATTTATGGTTGAGCCTCATCACATACATTGGATTGCTGCTAAGAATCTCTTGAGATATCTTCGTGGCACAAGCAACTATGGACTGAGATACATTGCCGGGAATTTGAGTCTACATGAATATATTGATGCTGACTGGGCTGGTAGTGTGGTGGATCTAAAAAGCACGTCTGAATCTTGCTTCTCATTGGGGTCTGCTTCAATTTCTTAGATGAGTAAGAAGCAAAAATCGGTTGCTCTAAGCACAGCCAAGGCCAAATACGTTGCAACTACTATGGCATGTTGTGAGGCTCTTTGGTTGAGGAAGCTCTTTAGTGAGCTATTTGAGAATGTGTTGGATACCACCATGATCTTTTGTGACAACCAGAGTGGGATTCGCCTTTCAAAGAATCTCATGTTCTACGACCACTCCAAGCACATGGATATCAAGTACCACTTTATATGGGATATGGTACAACGGGGAGCAATAAGGCTCCAACACATCATGACTGATGAGCAGGTCATAGACATCCTCACGAGGCCCTTAGGGAAGGTCAAATTCTTAGCCTTCTGAGAGAGACTTGGAGTCGTGGAAAGACCCTCCCATGAGGGTCTCGCTTGAGTTGGACATTGAGCACTAGGAGCTCGTAGGGGGTTGGGATACTTCTTGGAGCTATGAGCGACCATATGATGAGTGGTTCACCTTCCCCTATTGGTGCGTTGTGTACATGGTGAGTGGTTCACCTTCCCCTATGATACCCCATGATGGTTGACATGTGTGTAGGGTGAGTGGTTCACCTTCCCCTACGATTTATGACATGTTTGTAGGGTGAGTGGTCCACCTACCCCTACGATTGATATATGCAGAGGATGAGTGGTTCACCTTCTCCTATGGACAATGAGCAAGATGAGTGGTTCACCTTCTCTTGTTGATGCCCCACATACATCCTACCCATGCAGTTTGGGACTCATGTGAAGTACCTCTCATATGGGCAATTAGTTGGGAAAGTGGATAGGGACCATAGCACTACCGATGGACGCATTGTGTACTGTCATACTCCCTATGTCTAAGATGCATGGTGTTCAACAACTTGATCTGGGATTGTTAATTTTAGATATGTTCTATGCTGATAGCAAATTTACTTCAATTTTCCATATTAGCTCAATATCAATTATAGATTAGCAATCACATTTAGCATGATAGTAAAATGCAGATAGAACATAAACATAAATCATAGAAGACAAGCCAAGACAAGAGGACACAAGATGTGACGCCAATCAGGGACAAACCCGAATGTGGGGAAACCCTGGATCAATTCTTCTTATATGTTCTTCAATAGTTCAGCAGAGAGAGAGATAGTACATATATATCAGAAGTCAACATTTTGACTTATCTAAATAAGAGCAGAGATATTCTCTAAGAAGATGCAATGTGAGGTAATTGATTTCATCTCAGGTGAAGGCATACTACTTCCACTGATCCAAGGTGACTCATTGCCATGTTTCACCTCACTGTGCTACACCCAATCACCATGTTGGACCTCATTACTATGCTGCACACATCATGTTGCTTCACCTTATCATCATGTTGCACCTCCCTGTACTGCATCATCATGATGTTCTTCACTGTGCCCATCATGCTACAACATTTATCATCATACTGTTGCATCCTACTAGTTGCACTCATGCTGCTGCAATATAATGTTGCTGCCATTTACACTATGTTGTGCCCAACATACCTATGCTATATTCAGTATGTTGCATCTATCATTATTGTCCTTCTATTGACAGTTCCTTAGATCATGATCATCTAAGCCCTCAAATGCCCATAAGAGATATATAACTATGGTGTTATGGCATGTGGCCTAACACACAATTTTCTTGAATCACAATGATACCCCAGCAGGTTGATCCAATGTTCAGCCTCCTAAGAAGGAACAGACCCTTAACTTAGGCTACTTTGTTGTGGCTAGGGACAACAAATATAAGTTCTTCCAAACTGTGTATCTAGGGTCCCTTTTATAGTGAATAGATTACTGCTTATCAGCCCTTCTACACTACATCATAACTGCAAGTCAAGGCACATCGAAATGTTGTGTTAGAACTCCTTTACCTGCATGAAGGTGTCCCTCTTAAATGCGAATTAGGGAACTTTGTCTAGGGTTGGGACAATGGCCAGATAAGACACTTCCTTACTGCAGCTAGGGAAGACTTTGAGACAGCAAATAGGGCACATGAAAACCCTCCTCAAGTAGCATATGAGGGATCTCTTTTAGGGCCTAGATAACGCAACGTGTACAGTGATAAAGTCTTCACCATGACAGCGTTTAGGTCTACGTTTAGGTCCCCACCTTGACTGCGTTGTTGGCTTTTATGGGCCTGACCCAGGTTCAAAGGTGATTTAGCCAAACAAATCCCAGTACTACTGGCCCTTTTGGCAACAGTCCGCAGAGCACGCACTGAGGTCTCACCCAAAGTAGTATGGGAGGGTGCTAGAACTAGGTTTCCGCACCCTGGGGATGTCTGATGAGCTTCTGGCAATCCGCAGTTTAACCCTACGCGCACGTCACTACGCGCACCTATTAGTCCATCGCAACCTGTGAGGCCACCTTCGCGCAACCCTACCCAGGGCGCGATCTGTATTATACTCAAGTTCCTTTCTATTTAATCTGTTATTACTCAATTACTTAACTGATCTGTGTAAGACTAGTGATAATTAACAGTGCATCTAGCAATCATATAAGTGCGTGCGATAAACAAACCAGCATAAATGTAAAGAAGGCAATACACAAGCAGATGCATAGAAATAGGAATCAAATTCTCTTTATTATTCTTCGTTCAAGATTACAAACTCAACACCGCCCTATGCACTCATCTGCAAGGGTCCGCGCACTCAACTGCGGACTCCACTAAGCCTCTACGCACTCAGTTGCAGAGCCTCTTCCTACTACTACGACCCAATACACTTAGACTCTTACTCTATGCTCGAACCATTCGTATTCCTCTCTCCTTTTTCTTTCCTCTACAACTTAAAGCCTCGGACTTTTTATACAATCCCATGGTCCGCGAACCATGGGTAGGCTGACATGACTTCACATTACATTACAATACTTTACGAAGAACAGCCCTATGACTCAACCTATACTTCGTGCTCTGCGCCCGCAATTCGCAGAGTCTTACAATACATTTGACCAAAACTTGGGCTTTGAGCCCCAAAACATGTTGTGGGGTAATTCCATGCCCAACAGGCCCCCAACACAATCATCGTGACTCATCACGAAGTCACTCAGTCGGCATGGCAATCTTGGCGCGAAGTCCCTCCAACTGGTCCCAAACTGCTCGGAGGTCCGCAACGCACTGTTCAGCAGTTTGCTGGACCTGTTGCATGCGTTCTTTCGATGCTTCTTTGTGGGGATCAAATCCCTGCCTTAGCCCGTAAAGCCCCTTCATCTGTGCAAGCTTTCCCTCGATATCTACCATAATGGTGAAGGCCTCATCAATCCATGGTTGGATGCGCGCTTTGAGGAGTCCCTCTTTCTTTTGGGCGGCATCCACTTGCTCTTTCAGTGCCCTTGCTTGCTACATCTTCACGAGCCTTTGAGTGAGGATGATTGTCTGCGTTGTTCCCCTTACATTGTCGTACTACTCCTGAAGCTCGCATGCCTCTGTTTCCAAGCGTTGTATGTTGGGGTCCTCCTGCAAGGATGTGAGGACTCCAAAGGCTTGGTCCAACATACTGGTACAGTCCTACACTGCCTGTCCAATTTCTTCCAATCCTGTTTGAATAGAGCTAACACGCTAGTCTCTAACTTCTGGAGGAGTGGAAGGTTATGCCTTCAGCCGCAGCTCGGCAATCTGGAGATTCAGTTGCAGCTACACTCACGTTGTTTCCTTTCGTGCGGTTCAGACTCCACTTGCCAAACAGTGGATCCACATTTCTGATGGTAAGTCTATGGCGATTGACAACTCTAGGACGCGCCGACACACATCATCAACTGTCTGCACTATCTACTGGTTCTGTGACACCAGTTCGTCATGCTGCAGGCTGAGCTTTTTGATGTTGATCTTTTGCTCATTCATCACTTGAATCGTGTGGCCCTCCCTGGCATGGAGCTCTGCTATTATGCCATCCTGCAACTGGTACAGTGTGTCGCGCGGAAGCGCAGCCAAATTAAGGCCAAGTCCCTTGATCCTTCCAACCATGGCTCTGTCAGTCTCATTCTCTGCTGCTAGCGCCCCTTCCGGTAGCACTATGGTGTTGGCCATCTTTGCGCGTAGCAACTACTCTGCTGCTGATATGCCTATGGCACTGTAGGTGGCTATAGTTGCTTCCTATGGGGGGCGCACTTGTAGTTCCTGCAGTTGCACCCTTAGGGCCCCCAACATAGTCTGCTACTCCAAAATGGCTTCTTGGAGCGTTTTCTTGGTGACCTCTTGAACCGTGTCGCCGATGTCGTAGAGGTCGCCTTCTGTTAATGTGATCGGGTCGAAGGTCAATTTGGAGGCCTTGACCTTCTTCCGTGGACCCGATCTCTCTGTGATGCACGACCTTTTCAATTGGGTAGAAGTTGTGATGGGGTCTGCGCCTTCTTCTGCAAGGTTTGTGTCCTCTGCCTCTTGTCCCGTAGACAAGTCCTGGCCTTCCTCTTGCTGTGTTGTTGTGGCCCCTGTTGTTTGTGTTGTTGCTGCAACTTCGGCTGCCCTTGCCTGCTCTGTGGCTGCCTTTGCTGCCTCGCGGACGACCCTTACCTCTGCTGCCACTTTTTCATGGCACCTCTTTTCGGCCTCATCCTTTCTCCTCTGTGCTGCTGTCATATCCAGCTCTGCCAAATCGAGGCGCGCCACTCAGGAGGCCATGATTCTAACACTGAAAAAATCGCATCATCATTAGCGCTGAAGGGGAACTTGGTCCACTGCTGCGTCGGATCCTTTTGTGCCTTGATGTAGATGTTGTGCATGTCTGCCTTGAAGTCTGCAAAGCTCCGCAGACTATTGTAAACTATGGGGGACGGGCGCGGCCTCCTATTAATCCATATTCAGACACTCGCCTCCATGAGCACCCAGAAGATCTTTGTCTTGCGAATCTGCTCCGCGTCCTTGGTAGCCCAAAGCGACGCATATTTTGCGGCCTCTGGTAAGTCCTGTTTGATGCTCGGGAACTGACAGTCCTCTGGCAATTCCCCCGCTACTAGTAGAATGGACAAGAGCAACCAAATGTAGTGGAAGGTCTTACCCTGCACTTGGGCTTCTTTGCAGTTGGTCAAGAATTCCTCGCAGAGGAACTCAGCCCAGTTGAATTGGACCCCCTCTGCGCATTGTTCAGCCAACGCAACTACAGGCGCTGGTACTTTATCGCTGCGGCATTTTTGCATTACCTTCCCGGCCAGGAGTTGGGTGGCTACGCGCACCCCCTTATCTTTGATGCTACTGATTGCGTAACCCCTCTTTTTCTTCTTGAGCTTGTATTTCTTCTTCATGGCTTCTGTGAGAGCCAAATCGCCGATTTTTACTGCTATCGTCTCGGGGTCCTTTCCCTTACAGGGAAGCCGAGAAATTCGATGGATGAGATGATCCAGATTTAAACAAGAACGCAACAAATTATAGAGATAACCATAAACACAGAGATGCAGCGGAAATAATATTTCATTTCATTAATGTAAAATACTGAAATATGCTTACAAACAGGAATGGAAATAAACCAGCTAGGGCGATGGTAGCTTATTTCTAAGAAGAGATGTGGCGGCTACATGCCTTTGAGCTGTCTTACAATGAGGCTCAAGGGCCTTTTTATTATTGAACAATAAGAGAAAAACCTAAACAACCAAACCCCTAACCCGAGGAGATGTAACATCAAGAGTTTATGGGCCCTGTTGGGGTGAGTTGAACAGCCAACTTCCTGAGGTCGCGATTTGGTCATATTATCTCCGTTTGACGCGCATGATATCCCATTGGAAAGATATCTCCAAGGACTACGACGAAAAAGACAATTTTGAATTAAAAATCGCTGGCAGTAGATTTCCCAAAAAAACGTCGTTTAGGGCCTTAAAGTGGCTCCGCAAGTTTAAGACCCGAAAAACTACTAAAAATAGTAAACTGTGCTACAATTAAGGAAACTGAAAAACTGAAAGAAGCAATGGTGGGGATCCACCAATATCCACCTGGATCATTCCTCCCCCCCTTAGGAAGCCATGGTCCCCATTGCGTTGAGTTCCTCCATGAGATGAGGGAACTTCTGCTGAACTTGTTCCCTCGTGAACCACTTGCCCAGGTGAAGGAGTTGGCCTGCTTTGACAACTCGATACAGTTGGATATTCTGCTAGCGAGTGTGCTTGATCTGTGAGTCCATGATCGGATTAATTGCAGCTTGTTCCATGCAATCTGGATTTAACTCTGTGGGTGTGAGCTGTTCTGCAATGTCGGATGTGTCTAGTAATGGTGGAAAGTATGGCCAAAGGCGGTCCACATTGAACACTGGGTGCAGGCCAAAGAATGGGGGAATGTTGAGCTCAAATGCATTGTCTCCCACAGCCTTGGTAATGGCGTAAGGACCATATTGGAGTGCTCTGAGTTTCCGATAGGCTCCGGTAAGGCGGTCCTTTTGCAAATGCAACCAGACTTTGTCGCCCACCTAAAACTTGTGTGGCACCCAATGTTGATCATGTCGCTGCTTGTACTTGGCATTTGATTTCTCCAGAATGTCATGGACCTGCTGGCGAATATGTTGGATGTGCTCAATGAAGCTGTTTGCCTTATCTGTTTCAGACTGGACATGAGCAGAATCTACATGAGTAGCTGCAAAGGGCATGGCCACATCGATGGGACATAGTGGCTGGAATCCCAAGCCCACCTGAAAAGGGCTGTGGCCAGTCGAGCTGTGGAGAGCTTGGTTGTAGCTGTACTGAACATAGGAGAGGCTCTCGTCCCATGTGCGTGGATGCTTTGAGTTGTACATGCGCAGAATGTGTACGATCATCCTGTTGACAACCTCTGTCTGGCCATCAGTTTGAGGATGGAAGGCTGTGGAATTAG